>QNGE01001173.1:128596-163274 GCA_008508345.1 Paragonimus westermani
GAGGGAACGAAGAGAACCTGAACGCCTTTTGTTACGACTGGAACAATCGTTGCGGGGGGAGGAGTGTAAAGAGGATAGACGGTCGCACCGTACTACTCACACCACTATTCAGTAGCCGCATGGATCGAAATGATCGCGGGATAAATATGGAATACATATGAGAAGGATCGTTGGAAGACAGAATGACATTTATTGACTTTAGCCACATGACGGAACTGAGACATGGTGTCTAAAGCGACTGGAGTATTCTCAGAAGAGTGTGGTGTGCAAATGAGTGTTTTTGTTCCTAGTCCCGTTGAGACGCTTAAGTAATGTGTTGGTTTCTCCAATAATGTAACCTCTCTGTCGTCTGCCTTCTTGGCTCACAACACTAATAGAACGGGTTAAATACCGAGAGCATCGGAACACGGGTGCCAGCGGGCCAGGATCAAGAAAACTTGCCGAAATAGAAAGGTCCGTATTTGGTAATATCCGGACGAGGCCCAGTATACACGATCAAGAAGGACGGCGAGACGAAACGAGTGCACGCCAGTGAGTTAGCAACTTGGCACGAGATGCCGGTGCGACGAACCAGAAGATCAATAATCCGGGAGGAAACACCGCGTCGATCGGAGAGGATTCGTCGACAAATGCGAAGGAACCAAGGAACCTCAGAAGGGGGAGGAGTGTTGTATAACAGGCAATTTCGTTGTGAGTAGTATACTACTCATGTCTCAAATTGCAATTTTTGTGAGAGGCCGAAATGGATAGTCAATCAGGCTTTTTGGTTGTACGTTTACGTCACCGCGCTGATGGCACAATTCAGCGCGCGGTGCACAGAAAGGGTACTTGGAATGGTCAGTATATTCACTTCAACAGTTTCGTACCAATTGTCTCGTAAAGAAACTTAATCAACTGTTTGACGGGTACAGCCTTAAGAATTTGCACAGGGGACACAATTGCGGAAGAATTAGCATTCACTTGCACAATATTCATACACAATGGCTACCCGGAAAAGTTCACGACTAGGGCCATGCAACAGCGGAATGAAAGAGACCAGCTGCACCTAGTAGAAAAGAAAACTGCACATCGGATCACCATTCAAAGGCGATACTTTAACCGAAACTATTACGCGTAGGCTCACAAGCGCAGTTAACATGAAATTTTATGCTGCTAAATTACGAGTCCGCTTTACGTCCAATCCGGTTTTGTGCCCAGGCCTAAAAGATAAAGTGCTTATTTCTGCAAGTTCATTTTGTGTATACTCATTTACTTGTTCCTGTGGGACCAGTTTTGTTGGCCGCACGACTAGACCTTTATCGGAACGGATCCGAGAACACCACCCAGGTTGGCTCAACAGCCGAATAACGAAATCTGTCCGCAGTGCCATAATATCACACCTGGTAGATTCGAGACACGCTGTCAAAGCAACGGACGTATTTCGTCCAATCTGCCGAGTTAAGGCCATCTAGTCGAGAGCGGTGGAGAGTAGGATTCTGTCTACAACAGAGGCGACTGGGATTCGTATGTATAACCCACCCCTGTGCGCCCAGAAACGTTCTGTTCAGACTTTCGATCTGACCTGGCCAACCCCCCTCCCTGTTAGCTTGTCAAGACCCATTGTTCAAGTGGGTACTTGATTACAGTGTAACATTGAACTGCTAGATCACCCGTCCTACGCTTACTCCTCTAACGATTCCCCCGTGTGATATAAATGTGATGTATTTAGCCTGATGAAGAATCACTAAAAACGAGCTTGTTCGCTACACATCATTTTTCATGAAAATTCTAATATCCTAGAACGGAAGGCTTTTTTCACAAAGGCGAATTCTCATGCATAAAGTAGAAACCGATTTGGAGGAAGTTGGGGACGATAATATTGACAAAAATAATGGTGTAAACACTCCATCGCCTTGGTTATGAATTAGTTGGGTGCTCAAATGACCTAGCAATACGAGCATTCATTTTGGAAAGAAGGAATGGGAAATAACATGAGTTATGTCCAAACGAAGGTAACAGCAACACTAGATGAAAGAAGTTTGGGAAGAACGCAATATTGAGTACAAATGACGTTGAAATAAGTTGCACCGTTCTCTGTTTACAGTCAGTTTGACAAAATCCATCATACGTATGCTCCGCACGCAACATTAAGGGAAGAAAGAAAAATTCGAGAACCGCTTTTCTGCTAACAAACCAAGCATACTTTAACAAAATAGACGCTTCACGTCACATCAAACCAGATGTCAAACATACTGGGCAAAGTTTAACACAACCAATTTAGAATGTTTCTCATATACGATGCTTGCCATTCAAAAGCTACTTGTGAGCAAAAACATGAGAGATTTTTTCTAGCTCATCAGATAAACCCGGCTGGAACTTAAAAAATGGCTATTATAGTTTTGTTAAAGAAATAAAAGTTTTTCCAATGTACAATGTGAGGCAAAAAATTTTTAGTGGGTCACCGTCAATTGATTGAAAAGAAAAGATAATGTGGTCGTATTGGTTGGTCGCGTTGGTTACGCGTTCAATCATCTAAACCAAAACAGAGAAAAAGAAAAGACGCGGCAACACTGTTTATCGGAAGAACGAGTCCAAATTAGGCTACGGAGACTCTAAATTTGTAGAACGAAACGATTACCGTAAATGGCTGACAGACACGGAGGGAATCAAATGAAATGGCCATATATGACAGTCAGGGCGTCAGAACAGATCACGTTACAAGGGGCATTAGAAAGCATTGCGAGAAATCAGTCCAGATAGCGCACAGACGTTTGACCGCACGTCCTGACTGTTTCGTTAGGAGATGCGCCTCTTAACAGATCTGTGTTCACCTGATCGTCCACTTTGGCCTCAAGGCTTTAAGAGTGTCATATCTCTCAAATATGAGCTTTTGAACACTCAGTCGGGTGTGTGCGGAATATGCCCAGAATCAGCTGCGCTGGTCAGCATAAAATTTCGGAGGTGCAGTTCATTATTGAACGAATAACCACAAAATGGATCAGTGACAAGATGAAATTAGGTTTTGCCCGATGAACACAACTAACCTTTCCCAAAAATAAGTTACAACATGAAACATGCTTCATAGACACTCGATGAGCTTTTCAGGTGGTCACCATCAAATTAACCCAGTGAAATTCGTGGACGTTGCGTCAGCTGATTATCGCAAACAAGGATTGCGTCGAATTGAATGACAGCGATTTACGCGTATTAAATGATATGTTGACCACCACACTTTCATTTGTCGTGACAATGATAAAAACATACAAGTGTTTTGAGTATGGTAAACGAAAGCGATTATGGAACAAATGGAGTGATTATGCAACAGCAATGTGGTGTGGCTTCGTGGCTCAGCTAGTAGAGCGCCTGCCGCGTTAAGATATACTGGTTCTGTTGCTCGCTCGAATTCAGCTGAAGTCTTAGCTTTTTACAGTGGGGATTCATCCAAAATCATAATTTACCAAATCACTCATTGATAAAACATCGCAAACTAGTATAGTCACAAGCTGCAGGAGATTTTGTAAATATTCTAGGTACAGTATGGCGGCGTCGCGGTGGCCGAGTGGTTAAGGCGTTGGACTCGAAATCCAATGGGGTTTCCCCGCGCAGGTTCGAATCCTGCCCGCGACGGCGCTTTTAACTACTTTCGTCTTCTGTTCCTCCTGTAGGAACACTGCAGAGGTTTAGGCCCTCTGGTGCTGTCCGAGCGTCACTAGGCTTCGGGGGAGTGGAGTGCATTGTAGAAACCGGCATTGGCGCGGATCGTTGACAGTATAACTTTATCGTGTCCGCTGGTCAGCTATGCGCAGACTGATGAGCACACTGCTCTTGGTAGCCTGCTATGAGCAAGGGGTCTAGTTAATGTTCACTGACGGTTGCGGACAGTTGAGGTAGCGCTATTGTCGTTGACAATCGGTGTTTTTACGGTTTATTTTGTTCAACTACTTATGAGTAGTAATTATATGGTAACGAAGAATGACAGTGAAGACGACAGTGTGCCTCACTTTGTCAAGCAAGCGTGCTCTAATGAATATGTATTGCTAGCTATGAACAATGAGAAAACAGAGACACATTATCAGCGGGCAGCCGTGGTACGAAAATTCATCACAATGGTTCACTGCACATAAAAGGTAAAGTGGAAGTGTAGAGTTCAGACGGGCTATGGCCGATCAATTACGAACAACGCAACGAGTGTAGACGAGAAATATATTGTCGACACGTAAAATTGACGAGAGCGAGCGAAGAGCGAGATGAAACGTCAACACAGCAAAACGTCACGCGAGCAGGCACCGGAGCAGAAACGTTCGAGTGCGCGGGTGGTCTGCCGGTAACCATACTCGTTCAAACAAAAGTTTAAGCGCATACAAAATGTGGTGGAAGGGAGAGAGTACAAATGCTAACTGTAACTTCAACGCAGTTAGCCATAAACAAATAGGGTCGCTACAGAAGCAACTTTAAGACAGACTTCTATAAACTAAACATTCTCCAACAAATTTACTACTAGCCATCGCACGAAGCATAGGACGCTGAATGTATTGAACAGACCTCAACAAATCTAACAGAAGCCATATTTAACTGCAAGCGTACTTCCGTTCACTGAACTGCCGACATGCTTTCAGTGACGTGAAGTTTCACCATCGAACATCGTGAATATATCGTTGAAACAACTGCTATGAAAGTTCAGCATTCCTCTAGGCTGTCAAAAACGCCCAAATGAAGGCACTTTTCCATAACGAACGGCCTTGGATACATACTTCCGTATCTCTGGCATACATGAGTTCGAAATGGACAAGCTCGCAATGTCGGTACATACCTGGTGGTCTTGTTGAGAATTTATGCCTTTTGATAGCTAACACACCGACATATGTTTCGCCGTTGTGTTTGTTTTCAATCACTTCAGTGTTTTTTAGATTTATAAATCGCCATTACTCATCTGCCACTGTTTTGTTTGTAATGTCATATAGGGGGTTTGTCAGATGTAACAGGATACCTTTACGAATGTGAATATCTGATGTCGACTTAAGTCTACACACAGAGATTGGTGTTTCAACTTTAATATTAGTGAGATTTAATGGCTTAAAATCCCTGCATGGGTCATCATTGAGGTAAGTATAAGGAGTTACAAGTAACTGAATCGGCTACTAAACAATGACATATCTTAGCTAAAAGTACCAGGTTGAACACTGTGAATTGTTTGGGAATGAACATTCATGTGGATTCTTGGACAGAATGTAGTTACAAGGTTGAGCGTACTTCGTTGGCTCCAGCTTGCAAAAAGGTAGGTGGACCTTGGAGCTCTCATCCAAGTTTACTACATCCCCATTGAACAAAGCTTTAAAAGTGACCCCACTGTTCGGACGATAGCTGAATGCCATCATGCCGTTGACTTGATTGTGCTATAGAAATTGCTGTGATCTGTTGAGCTGCCGTTTTTTTGAGCCTTTTCTGCAACTTCAGCCAATCTTAAGTGACCAGCCTCATGTTGTTCGTGCTGCCTCCACTTTAGAAATTTTCGAATTGAACTTCTACGATTACTAATGACATGATGATAATGATGATGTGCCACTTGATATAACTGGGTCCAACGAGCAGAATCAGAACGTCAAAGGGCGTACGCTACTTTATCATTCGATGCCGGACCGAAAGAAATACAATGTTAACCGCAGAAGGCAGAAGTCTACTGATTCCATGTGCCTGAACTACCAACGGACCACTGAGACAAGCAAGTAATTAGACCGAAGTTTATCAACCATTGTAACGGTGAGGACACATGATCGACTGATAAATCCGCAAACACAGAACAACACAAAGAATGGGAAATGTTCCGTGTACACATTAGAGCCGCCAGATCTACGGACTAGCACATGTACATCTATTGAGTCTGTAGATGTTGGGTTGAAACAAGCTGCACCACAACTGGGTATCATAAGCGGCTTCAGTGGAGTACTGCTGATTTGCTAAAACTGTTGAAAACCATCACCTGAATGAATGTTTTCACATCTTATTAGCTCTTCAATGAATGTTATACATCAAAAAGAGTACGGTGAAAGTAAACTGCTGTTGTGACAAGGTGATACAGGTACGTGGGACCAATACTGTCGTTGTTGTACTTAGTTGCACAAACTGTGATTTAAGGCGTTCCATTCTTGCGAACGCTCTCTTAGACAAATCAAAGTTTCCGTTATATTCCCACAAGGTAAAGTGGCACGAGTAGTATGTGCACAGTGATCGGAATTCGCCGGGCATGAGTAGCTCGCAAACCCCAGCCACACATTCCATCACAAAAAGGCGACTGTTGAAATTCATAATTAGTAACCGATTTGCGAGTTACGTGGTTTGTGGGTTTTCATAGCAGCTGATCTGTTGGCTCCAGTGAGTCTCAGATAAATAGCACAAGTTATCATTTGTAAAAGGATTGGAATGAACAAACGCATCGACACAAATTCAGCTGGCGATTCGCAGGCCAGGGCCAATCAGTGTCAAAAACGCGAGCAGACTGGCATGTCAACGTGGTGACTAATCAGTATAGCACGTTGCCTTAGCATCCGATTTGGTTATAGCAAGCATCGGAGTAAAGCAAGTTTGATTTCGTCCGACCAATAGGAAAGCCAAGGTGTCGGCACCGATTGCAATTCTTCATTTTACTGAGGCATCGCGCCCATAAAACAACCAATAGAAACTCAACAAATTGGAATTTACCTTGTGCCACATGCTCTGTTTCTGATTTCGTTCCGAAAGGGAGCGACTGTTTAACATCATCTACAAAACGCACATTGGTGTTTGATTCATAACGGATACGCCGAAGTGTCTCCTGGGAGTGTTGTTCTCTAGTATTTTTTCACAGACATCCCACTTTAATAAACCTGTACGATTAAGCGCACTTCCACGAAACCAACAAGTAGGTGTTGAAACTTCGAACATTTATCTGAATTACAGTGTTGCCTACTCCTTACAACATTCGATTGTTCCAACATTCTTTTCGATAAACGCCATACACTGCTCTTAGCATCTAACTTACGAATGGATAGTTCACACCAATTGCTGCATTTTGAACAGTACATATTGATTGATGATGTTGTAGCTGTACCATAAACAAGTTGTAAAAATCTCTGACTTGGGCAACTGAGGTTCACACCAAGAAAAGAAAATTCATGACGTGTAAACGTCATCTGATCCTAATTTTATTCAATTTCTTTACTAATTTCTAATTTGTACCACCATTAACATGCATAATCAGATATTAACTAAAACCTGCTTTTAGTCCCCCTTCATGTTTTTGTTTAATCATCTGTAAAACAGTTGGTAATATCCCGGGTTACTGGATATAACAAACCTGAAGAGCTCGATAACAGGAGACGCTACTCTTAAGAGATTGCAGCACTGAGCGTTGAATGCCTCTGATATGGGAAATTGGATGTCGTTAACTTCAATACATTGCATTAACGAACTGACCTGAAGTGAAATGAATAGACGATAGAGAAACTTGGAATAACTATTCGATAATGGAGCCAATCCAGGTCAATAAAAAATAAGGGTTAGTTTGTACCAAGCCTCGTATATTGAATGATAGCATAAGTAAAACTCAGTAGACTGTGTGGATGGTTAGCATATCGGTTTCGATATTTGGTTACCGCTGCTCTTTCCGGCTCAGTAAAAGAGAACGAGTCAGAAGCCACAATACGCGTCTGGAGAAATAATCGATATTTAGACAACCGATGTAGCTAACCTACTGTGAAATATATTGAATGGACGTCCTACCGGGACAGGTTCTTATCCAGTACAGTCGTTTATGGCTCAATCATTTGCCGCTAGAGTACGAACATTTTTTAATCATGTTATGCTTTAGGTTTGACAACAGCACTTACAGTGGCTGTGTAGCTCATGATGCACTTATCGGAAAATTCTGAAGTCGTTTAATCGTTTAGAGACGTATTAGTGGCAGCCACAATCAAGCTTGTTGTTAATGAGCAATTAATGACTATGTATGTCAAGATAAATGCATCAGTGTGTCTTTCTAATTGTTTCAGTGATTTCGTAAATGTGTACGTCGGCTGGGGTTTAAAAAGTTTGGCTTCAAGTTTCTCGCCAATGTGGTGTGCAGACCCAATGAAGGAATTTCAAGAGGACGCGGCTTCCGTAACAGAGACCACTGATCCAACTCCGCTTGAAGAAGAAGCGGTTATGGTAGCCAAAGAAGCCCGGCGTCTGGCTCGTGAAGCCAAGGACGAAGAGGACGAAGACGAAGAGGGAGGTGAAGAGGAAGATGAAGGTTAAAAGATAATGAACCACATGTAGACCGGAGCTGTCTAATTCTACACACCCTTCGTGTTCGATTCAGTTAGTTCGTCCCAAGCATAATTAAAACCATTCCATGTTGTTTTGTTTATAGTGACACTGGCGACGAAGAAAAGCAGCGAACATAACAGAAAAATATTGGGATAATCTGATAGTGTGCCTCAACTTTAAACAGGTATTCAGAAAATGGAGCGTTCATGCGCATGCACAAATCCATGATGTGGAAGTTAATGTGTTGCAACAGGTGGCTGCCGGAAAATCTGCATTTCACCGGAGGCGAAGTTATATGTTTTGGCAGTGTTTGATGAAAAAACAAAGACTGTTGACTTAACCTCATTCAGTCGTTTTCATAGGTTAAGACATATCAAGAATACATCACCGACGAAACGGCTAGGTGGTAACATCAACCACTAACCACAGTTTTATGAATTCGAGTCCAGGGTACTGTGACCGCTCAAGTCAACAGTTGGACAGGTTGAGGATTTTTCAGTTCAGGCTCGATACGAGCTACTGACAGATACGGAAGCTGCAAAATAAACATGACGGACGCGAAATCTGGGTTTTCGTTTTATTCACACATGGGCATTTCAAGAAGCAAAGTCTGAACAGGAAATTAGGTATCATACTGAGGCTTGACAACTGAAATCAAGCATGCCAACTGGGATAAAATACAGACGATGGAACTTGCATTTTCCCGTTACAGGTAAACACGTACGTAGTTGGAGAAAAAATAGACTGAGACAGTTGGGGTTGATCAGGAAACTCAGACATGAATTGAAAAAAATACGGATATCACTCCCAAGCCACGGAACCTTTGCATATGCACCGGTAGAATATCCAGGTGCCCACAGGGAATGGATCAGTTTTTCGTTGCTAGTAGTACCTACATTTTGATACCGCTGGACTGTGGTTTTCGCTGGATACCGTTTATTCACAGTCACCGTTTCATTGTATATGACACAATCCCATCGAACTCAGCATACCGGCTCTCAGGCCAGAAGCGGCGGATTTATTAGAACATGCGAGACGGGCTTATGAGTCACTTTTATACAGAAAGTTCGATGGAGCAGTAAGCGTGTGAAGTTTCTTGAATCTACACGGTTGCATAGACACACCCACACGGCATATTCTTAGCTCATCAGCTTTCACTTGGTCAACGAGAAGGAGCAAGTTAGACCATAGCGTTAACTGGTTGGTAAAATTGTCTTTTCATCATGACTAGATACCTCGAGATAATGGTTTTATGACTAACCGATTTAATCCTGTACGGAAACCAAGGCCGTTTACAAAACGAAAACTGTGGAGTAGTACTGATTGCACTGTATATTTTGTGTCCTGTCGTAAACGGTGTTCGGAATACGATACCCGATCAAGTGGAGAGACAATGGACATGATGAACTCGTGAGACAATAGGTTAACTAAAGAATGCGCCAAACTCAGCGAAGGTCACACAGGTAATCTATAAGAAAAACGAGTGCACGGCACTTAACTGCCATTACAGTCATGAGGAAAAGAGCAAACTTTAGCTAAGGGAAAAGAAAGTAGAGAGGAATTAACCGCCGTAAAAAACTGTTTGCTATCAAAGCACTTAATATCAAGGTGCCTTCGTCTGGCAAACAGACGACCAAGCTATTTGCAAAGGCGAACGTTGATTAGAAAAGCAGCCTCTATACAGTTTCCATTTCAGTTAAGCAACAGCTCGAACCACTGATGTATTGCTGTCCTCGAGGATGGTAACGATGAAAACTGGAACGTGCAGAGAGCGAAAGCCGTGCATTTCACATGTCAAGTCCGAACCATCAACTAAACATGCCCATTTGTTTTATCCATGAGTGTACAGTCAGCACGACTGATAGGTGTGGGTTGAGGACTCAAAAGACACCTCACCAATTTTTGTTTGTGTAGAACGTACCAATCGATAGTGTAAATGAACTCTGACTAGCGGAAGTTCATAGGTGACAAGTTTCTCATCACTAGTGTAGTGAGGATAGACGGTTGCACCATACTATTCACATCACTATTCAGTAGCCGCATGGATCGAAATGATCGCGGGATAAATACGGGAGAGATATGGGAAGGATCATTAGAAGGCAGGATCACGTAGAATGGCTTTGCCACATGACGGAGCTGAGACATGATGTCCAGAGCGACTGGAGCATCCTCAGAAGAGTACGGTGTGCAAATGAGTGTTTCTGTTCGTAGTCCTGTTGAGACGCTTAAGTAGTGTATTGGTTTCAGGAATAAACAACTTGTGTGCCATCTGCCTTCTGGGTTTACGACAATTGGTGCCGTGACCAGGATACGAGGATAAAGATCCTGTGGCTACAGCCGTTTGAGGATGGGGATGTTCGGAGTTTCTTGGAGGACTTCGAAGACGTGACGGAGGCGGTCGGAGTGAAGGCGGACCGGGCGAAACTGGCGGCCCTGCGGATGCTGCTCAAGGGCAGGGCGAAGGCGGTGCTAGATGCGGCGCGAAGGGGCCCTGCGAAGCTGCAGTGGGCTGCCGCGAAGGAGGCGCTGATCGCCGGGTTCGACTCCCCAGCCGACTGCCAGGAGGCGATGAGGCGGTTCAAGGGCGCCCGGCTTGGACCAGGAGGCGACGCTCTGGTCTACGTCATGTCCCTGTGGGCAGCGTTGTCAAGAGCCCTGCCGCATTTGGACCAGGACTCAGAACAACGACTGCTGATGGCACAGTTCTTGGACGGAATGCCACCAACAGTCCGGGATCAACTCAAGGCCGCTGTCATCACACAGCCCATGACGCTGGAACAGTTGGCTGATGCAGCTCGACAATTGCTAGCAGAAAATGCTGCGACAGTCAACGAGGTGGAGGCAAACGGACCGAGTGAACTGAATGACCTTCGAAGCGCGGTGGAAAAGTTGACTGAGGAAGTGGCGGCTTTGAAAGTGAAAAAGGAGGAGAGCCGTCGCGACGTTTGTTACGGATGTGGAAGACGTGGACACTGGCGAAGGTTTTGCCCACTCGGCAAGAAAAGGTCGTACGCTAATAAACGATTTGTCGATTGTTTTTTGTTTGGGAATGGGGATCCGGTGATAGGGGCGGTTGATAAGACAGCGGTTCAGGCTAGGTTAGAAGTCGATGGTAAATTGGAGTACTGTTTGATTGACACTGGGGCCGCGATTTCGTTGATTGGGCCGAGGCCGGGAAAGACTGTGCGGCCGTGTGCGATGGTTGTCCGAACGGTCGGTGGGTTTGCCCTCAAAGTTGATGGCCTGGCAGAATATGGTGTTCGAATCGATGGTCAGGTAGTCAACCAACCGTTCGTCATTGCCCCCGACGCACGTCAGACTATCTTGGGGGCGGATTTTCTTGACCGCGTTGAAGCCGTGATTGATTTGAAGCATGATAAACTGGTAACGAAGTATGGGGTGGTTCCACTGGTGGGAAAGCGCAAAACCCAGCTTGGACAAATTGAAGTGAACGTACCCAGAGCAATGCCAACTTGTGACAATCAGTTGCTGAACAAAGTGATACGCAAGTTTCAGGGATTGTTCACTACGGATCAGGACCCGTATGGCTATTGTGACTGGGTTGAACATGAAATCCCCATCGAATCAAAGCGATTTCGGCCATTCGGACCCCGAAGAATTCCAGTGCATTTGCAGCCGGAAGTTGAACGACAAGTGAAGGACATGCTGAAGGAAGAAATCATCGAGGAGGCCGATAGCCCGTTCAACTCTCCTGTCTTGTTGGTAAAGAAGCCTAACGGTAAATTTCGATTCTGTGTCGATTTCAGGCGGCTGAACGAGATAACGATCAATAAAGTGGTAGCAGTCCCGTCGGTGGCGGAGATTTTTGACAAGCTGCAGAACGCCCGGGTGTTTACAGTGTTCGACTTACGGTCCGGATATTGGCAGGTCCCAATCAAACAATCGGACCGAGATAAGACAGCATTCACAGTGGGTGAAAAGCAATACCGCTTCAAGCGGATGCCGTTCGGACTCTCAGGCGCCCCGTTCACGTTCAGACGACTGATGCTGAAGGTGTTGGACGGAGTGAGCAACACTGTTGTCTATGGAGACGATATCGTCATTTACAGCACAAATGAGACAGAACATGCAGTACACGTTTCAGCAGTGCTACAGAAGATTGAGACAGCCGGCCTCCGGATCAATAGTTCAAAGTCTCAACTGGCGAAGCAAACGGTAACACTGCTCGGTCACAAGGTCGGTCAGGGGGAGGTCCAGCCACTGCCCGAGAAACTGCTGACAATCGAGGCTATTCCGGTGCCAACATCGAAGAGGACGCTGAGACAGTTTCTCGGTCGCGTCGGGTTCTACAGCCGCTTCATCAAAAACTTCCATGACCTCGCGAGTCCGTTATACGAAATTCTGAGGAAGGATTGCCAATTTCATTGGTCACAGAAAGCCAACCAAGCGTTCGTCGAGATCCAACGCTTGATGAAAGAAGGACAGCTGACTCTGAAATTGCCAGTGACTGGACAGAGCTTCATTGTCTCAACGGATGCGAGTGATGTAGGAATTGGAGCGGTACTGAAGCAGGAGGACGGTGTGGTGGAATACGCCAGTCGGGTACTGAGTCCTGCTGAACGAAACTATTCAACGACAGAGAAAGAATGTTTGGCAATCGTATGGGCCTTGGAAAAATGGAGGCCGTACTTGCTCGGCCGACAGTTCCATGTGGAGACTGACCACAAACCGCTGGAGTGGATTAAATCGGCGAAGGACCCTCGAGGAAGGCTGGCTCGTTGGGCATTACGACTACAGGAGTACGACTTCACAATTCGCCACTTGTCCGGGAAAGAGAACTGTGTACCTGATTTGCTTTCCCGAACGCAACACTTCGATGAGGTCCACAAGGACGTGGTCGGAGTTAACAGTATTGAACTCGAGAGTGACCCCGGGAAGTTACAAGCAGTACAGAGAATGGATACGACGATCCGGACGGTGATTGACCGACTCTTGTCGGGAGGACAACCGCCAGAGGACGAGCTGAATCCGGAATTGAAAGCTTTCAGAATGCACTGGTCCGATTTGCGGCTGAATAGTGCCGGAATTTTGATGCGCCAGTTGCGAGAGGGAATAAACGTCCCGGTCATACCGGCGGAATTGAGGGCGACAATTGTGAAAGAATGTCATCAGCTGGCTCATACGGGTTGTCATCGAACTTATGAAATGCTGAAACAAAGAGCATACTGGCCGGGAATGAAGAATGACGTTAACAATTATGTGCGTGCGTGCCAGCAATGTCAGTTAGTGAAGAGCACTAACCACCCCAGTCAGTATCCCACACAACCAATTCCGGTCAGTAAAATTGGGGAACTGTGGTCGGTGGATGTGATGGGCCCCTTTCCAGCAACGACCTCCGGAAATCAATACATCATAATCATGACCGAACACTTCACAAGGTGGATCGAAGCAGCCGCCATACCCGATCAGCGCGCAAGCACGGTGTGCAGGGCTGTGATGGAGCACATCATAGCGGATCACGGAATACCGCGAAGCATATTGACTGATCAAGGCCCCTGCTTCGAAAGTGAGGAGTTTCGGAACTGTTTGGAGCGTTTGGGAATCAAGAAAATACGCACAACTCCATATCATCCTCAATCAAACGGATTGACGGAGAGGAACAATCGCACAATCAAGGAATGGTTGGCTGCGAAAGGAGGAAGCTGGGAAGAAACGTTACCGTTGATTCTGTTGGCCCACCGCTGTTCGCCGCAAGGGACAACGAAAAAGTCGCCATTCGAGCTAATGTATGGGCGCGTGCCACGCTTGCCAGTCGACCAGGAGATTGGTTTATGGGGAGACCGACGGATGAGCGCTCGTGAATTAGCGGCAGCTCGGAGATCGGCCAACCGAAACTTGAAAAACACACAAGAAGCTTCTAAGGAGCAATCGACTGCGAGGTTATCGGGTCGAAGGACTGTGTTTGAACCTGGTTCTAAGGTTAAATACCGAGACCGGCGGAGCGCGGGGCGACCGGACCTGGATCTAGGAAGTTCCTGGCAAAGTGGATGGGATCGTATGTAGTAGTTGAGCGTCGTGGCCCAGTGTATTTGATAAAGAATGAGAAAAGTCAACATCGAGTGCACGGAAGCCAACTTTGTAAATGGTACGACACTCCGATCAGAAGAGGATGCCCACCAGGTGTGTCAACAGCATCGAGGCCGGCACGCAGATCGTCGAGGGAACGAAGAGAACCTGAACGCCTTTTGTTACGACTGGAACAATCGTTGCGGGGGGAGGAGTGTAAAGAGGATAGACGGTCGCACCGTACTACTCACACCACTATTCAGTAGCCGCATGAATCGAAATGATCGCGGGATAAATATGGAATACATATGAGAAGGATCGTTGGAAGACAGAATGACATTTATTGACTTTAGCCACATGTCGGAACTGAGACATGGTGTCTAAAGCGACTGGAGTATTCTCAGAAGAGTGTGGTGTGCAAATGAGTGTTTTTGTTCCTAGTCCCGTTGAGACGCTTAAGTGGTGTATTGGTTTCTCCAATAAAACAACCTCCGCGTCATCCGCCTTCTGGATTCACAACACTAGTTAAATCGGTATGAACCATAGGTGTGTTCCACTTTGAAACGCCAACGTAAAGGAGAGAATACAAATTCCTAAACAAATTCCAACTGACAGTGTATCATTCTGGTTGTTGATGATAAAACAGCACGAACCTACAGATTTATAAATGTGTGTTACGTGAACCAGATAGCGATTGCTGATCACTTACCAGCAAGTTACCGTGGATTGAGTGGGTTATTTGTACACAGGGCTAACTTCCATCAACTTATCACGAGTTCGTACCCTAAGTATGAAATGCAGATAGAGTGCGAATGGTCGGCCACTGAGGCTGACTTTTATGCTCAGTCGGGTCAACATAGTCAGTCCGTCGTTTAGAAAATACGATATGTTAGAAGACTGAATTGTGCCCACTATATACTACACATCTGTGTGAACTGCATGACATGTCTTATCACCAGTCACCATACCCGGTCCAAAGAAAGTTAACAAGTGTTTCTCGTGAGATGAGTTACACTTAAGATTATCTTGCCGATTTCCCAATGCTACATATCATTTTTGCGGTAAATCTGGTCATATTAACAAAGTATGTAGAAGTCAGAAATGTCACCTGAGTCAAGTTAGAGAGACGAATGCTATAGAGCCATCCATTACTGTTTATTCATTATAAACGAAATCTAGGGCTAAGCAGTTTATTCAGATGTTTAAAGTTCAATTCAGAATGTACACATGAATTCATTGTTGACATAGGAAGTAGCGAATCCATTATTTCAAAACCAATTCTAGATCGCATGGCCCTTAATGCTCAACTGAGTTCAACAACGATGGAAATACGTGGAATTACTGGTCATCGGTTAGCTCTTCTAAGCGAGACTGATGTAATGGTTGTTGGTAATGACAATGAGCTGATTTCATTACGTTTCTTGGTGTCGGAGGGAAGTCCAACCACTCTGGGATTAAAGGCTTCAAAACAGCTCAACTGTGCTCTTTCGCTTAATGCCAATTACAAGGATGGTCTGAGTGGAGAGTATCGGGCCTGGTTACGTAACCTGATTGTTCAGTGTTCACAACGTTCAGGAGGGATGAAAGTAGAGCCAGCAAAACTGGAGGTGCAAGGGAACTCGGCTTTTCTAAAGTACCGAATAATACTTTATGGAATGAGAGAACACGTGCATAATACTCTCAACAGGTTGAAGGAAGTCGGCATAATCTCGCAGGTTAACTTATCAGCATGGGCCACATCAATCGTCGTGGTTATGAAGATGGCAGATCACCTGTGGTGACTATAGACTAACGCTGAATCCAAGACTGAAAAAGTGCGCAGCGACAACTGAAGAGCTGAAGGGTTTCATGAAAGCCGTGCGTGGTAGAAAAGTGTTTCGTAAAACTGACCTGACAAACGCACACTTACAAGTTCCGTTAGAGTATGATTCCAAGGTGATCGCTACGATTAACACCCCTTGGGGATTATTTCAGTACAATTTTTTACCGTCTGGATTACACGTATCAGCTGGAATATTCCAGGCCGCGATTGGTGAAGTAATGACCGATTTACCAGGAGTACGCGTTTATCGAGATGATGTAATCGTATATGCCGACAGTGCAGATAAGCATGATAAGAGGTTGCTTTCACTTCTGGAACGATTCAAAGGTAAGAACATAGCCATAAATCCTTCCAAATGCGAGAGCTGAGTTTTCTTGGTTTTACCATATGTGATAACGGATAGCGGCCGGACCCTGACCGGTACAAAGCCTTGCTTACCGTTACATTGCCAAGAGACCAGGATGAGCTGCGATCACTAATGAGATGTTTGCAGTAATATTCTCGTTTTATCCCCAACTTTTCGACGAAAGCACAATCACTATTTGTAGCTCAATCAGCAGAAACATGGTCTTGGACTCAAAAAGACGAAATTCTTCTGCGAGAATTAATACAACTTGACTAAAAGACGGATGTTAATTCCATTTTCTGTCTAAAATTACCACGCTGATCACAGATGCATCCAGTGTGGGCATTGGTGCTGTGTTGGAACAGGAAGGATATCCGATCAGTTGCATTTCACGTTTGTTGAATAAGGCTGAGCAAGGATATTCATAAACACAAAAGGAGACGTTAGCAGTCTACTGGACTATCAAAAGACTCCATAAATTTGTTCGGTATTAGATTCAAAATTGCTACTGATCACCAAACTCTACAGTATTTTTTGCCCCCCACAAATCAATTGCCAAAACATCAGCGGTAATGATACAGCGATGGAGTCTAGTTCTAGCAGCATATGACTATGACATCTTTCATCGTCCTCAGGCGGATTTTTTCATCACGGTATTCCAGTTTTTCAACCGCTGAAGCTTGTTTGCTTGCTTCGCCAACTATTCCAATAATCCGAGAGGACTTGATCGAGACAACTAGAAACTACTATGGCACGGTAATTGCCGCGATGAACAAGGGTTGGTCGTCAAATATTAAGAAGAAACATCCAATACTATTCCAGAACCGAGAGGAGTTGTCAATACAACCTGATGGTGTGCTGTGTCGAAGAGATCAGTTGGTCATTCTACCACGGCTACGGAAGGCGGTATTAGAAGACTTGCACAAAGGTCACCTGGGCGTGGAGAAAATGAAATCCCTGGCTCGACAGATGTGTTGGTGGCCGGAGATAAACTCGGATATCAAGAGCATTACAATGAAATGCCACTCCTGCCTCCACAAAATAAAGACGAGGCCGAAGAATTGGACACCTTGGCCGGACAGCTACGTACCATGGCAACGGGTGCACGCAGACTATTGTGGACCACTTATTGGTAACGATCACATTCTGGTGTTGATTGATTCATATTCACGGTGGCCGGAAGTATTTATTACAACCTCACCTTACACGGCATTTACCATGCAAGCGTTTCGTAAACGTTCCAGTCGTGAAGGTATTCCGCAGGTCCTGGTGACTGACAACGGATCACAGTTTTGTTCCGATGAAATGAAACAGTGGCTTGACATCATCGGGTGTCGTCACTTGCGAACGGCGCCTCGGCATCCATGTTCAAACGGGGCCGCAGAAAATCTGGTGAAAACGCTCAAAAGTCTCGTGAGTTCCACGAATTCTAAAACAATTGCTGAACTGGATGTTTCTCGACAACTTTCTGCTTCAGTACAGGAACGTAGCCCATTGCATAACGAAGGAGAGCCTAGTGGTTCTATTTAAATCAAGGTGACTAAGAGCATCACTTCAGTGTGTAGATTCAACGGATGTGATATATTTTCGTGGAAACGATTTGCGACCTGCTAAAGGATTGATAACTGGCCAGCTAGGCAGCACAATGGTAGAAATTACTGACCTGCACGATGCCACCATTCATCGGAGACACACTGACCAAATCCAGTTCCGAAGCACTGGAAACGTACCAGTGGAGAAAGTAGAATACGCTGTACCGCAAGAGTTCGATGCCCCGAGAAGGTCAGAACGATTGGCAAATATGAGTGCAGAAGCTTCTAGAAGGGGAGAAGGTTGTGGTGAAAATCTATTCGGTTCACCGCCTGTCCAAACCCCGACACGCTGCCAATCCCAATGTCGCTTTGAAGATACCGCATCCGGATCGGACAAACACTCTCAATGTTATGCCTTCCGTCATTTACCAATTTGTTTGTTCCGTATTGCGCCAACTAACTTACAGTTTATGACTTTGCGTGTGCTAATACGATCAGCCAATGACAGACCGTGATTTCGCTAATACTGTTTTACATCCATAAATTCACTTTCCCAACTTATGAATAACAACTGCTTACTGCTACAAGTGCCAGGTCTTCTGCTTATTACTTGTGTGGGAGATTTCAATTCAAATACTATTTCTGGGGCTACTCGAATTCCCTAATTCCGAATATCACAATACCATACGTGAAAATTCCCGTTACTCCGTAAGAATGGGCTCCATTTTATTGTCTAATATTGCCTCTGGTTCAAAAAGAGACATATGCATGGGACAGAAATCCCCTGTCTTTTAAATATCGTGGAAGTGCACCTAAGCGTACTGAAGAGTAACTAGTCTCACATAAAACGTGATAAGAAGCGAAGGGTTTTCAATTCGTTGCTCTCGCGTTGCACCAATCTCATCCATTAACGTCTGTTTCAGGCTATTCACTTTATGGAGATGTATTGACTGACCACAATTCTCTAAACCTGGTAATCACAATTCATCACTTTTCGGCACGTTACATTCCAATGAGTTGACAACATACGCATCCCGAAGAATGGTGTACCGATCCACTAAGAGCTTGGTCTGAGAAAGAGCCAAAACGGTAGACTGGGACGGAAATGAGTGCAGCGAAATAAAGGCCATTAGATAACCAGTCAAATCCTGGGGTCTCCTTCACTCAAAAGCCACCCGGAGAAAAGTGACTATAAGAAAGAAATGCTGTGCAATCATTTTCGAAGCAACAGTTGAGGCACTGTTCGTCTACTGCGGGGGCAAAACTTTGAACAAGATTTTCGTCGAAGCGTATATATATTTTTGACCCCAGTAGTGCGTTCCGTTAGTAACCTTATTTTCTATCTAGTTATCAATGCACGAAAAACAGTTACTGCGACCATTTCTGGAAAAAACCACCATAAACTCCCAGGTTTTGAGTGGCCCAATGCAGTACTTTTTCAAGAAAATACACCTCCCGGGAGGGATGTAAGAGTTGTTAATTGGCAGCATTACTTTTTGGAAAGAAGGATAATTTAATCTCGTGTAACCTAACTTATGGAAGTGCAATAACTCTACTTTGAAAGAACTCTCAGAATGGGTGTGGTAACAGGGTTAATACAGGGATCCAGACAAGCCTACTGCTAGTACATTATAATACCATGAACCCTGCATTACAAAGTACAGTAATAACTGACACACGTTTACAGCTTACGATAATCACACAGCCACTGTGGACTGATGAAGGATAGCACCAGACTTAAGTTCCGCTACTGCTAGAACTTGTCAGCATACATACTCCTGTGACGACCGGGGTTAGAACCCAGGACACGCTTTCACGAGGCAACCGTGTTGATCACTCTGCCGTTAACCTCACGTTAAGTGTGGCTGAATCATCATATGTAAAGGCTCAGCAACATTCGCTTGTGAGTAATGTTCATATTGTCAGAACGTCAAGGGGACAAACAGTAACTGCAATGTTAACTCTAATCGATGACCCTTAGACTAGGACCTCTATTCAAGTTGAAATCAGAGGAAAGTCTATGAGAATGCGACGCTACACCTGAGTGTGAGTGATACTCAATTAATACCAACCGAATCCGCTACTATTCACCACTGGAGAATAGTACGTTTGCAGCAACCCGGGGAAATGCAACTTTACTAAGAACCCCGGTGATAATTTGTCTTTATGTATGCAAGTATTCTATGTATCGTTATCTGTCCGCTTGCCCCTGAAGGTGTCGACCCAAACACGGAACCATTCTACTCGGACGTGCAACGCTTTGTACAGCGGATTATATGCTTTACGAGCAGATTGCAGCATTTAACGTTCCAATCGCCTCAGGTGGTCTTCCTCAAGAGTATTGTGGACTATGTGCTCTACTGAGCGTCATATGTTTAGCTGTTTGCTTAGTTAATGCTGATTACGCCATTAACGGAACCGTTTTTCCTGAAAGGAGACTGTTCTTCTAGGGCGCAATTCAGCTTTACAAGAGTGGTACTTTAGGCAATTATCATGTCCGTTGCTCTCAGAGTAGACTAGAATCACTTTTCTTTCCCAGCTAATTTGGAAATATACGATTTCAGGTTTTCTTAAATGTGAACTTTCTGATTCAGTCCTGCTTACAATGCGTGCGGAGACTAATGACAAGCAACTCTTAGAGGGAGCACCGCATCTCATCATATACCTCATCAATTTCTAAGCTGGTGAGCTCACTCCATAGTACATATTACGTGCTGAGCTTCACTCACACAATCAAATACCGTGCGTTTTTTGCAGTTGTACCATTGTGACTGATTCTGACTCATCGGGCATGAGATCATTGGTGAGAAGCCGGGAATTTGGTCAATGTTAAGCTGAACTTCATTCACATTTGATCACGGCTTTCGCATTCAGACAGACTTTCCAGCCAGCCTCTTTCGGAAAGCGGCTGGAAAGTCTACCTGAATGCGAAATCTGCGATCAAATGTGAATGAGAATATCAGATCGATTAGTTTCCAGTCTTATCTCTCAAGGAAATAATTATTCATCAACCGCTATTAACAACGATTATTATTACCATTAGATTGTTATAGTTGAATCATAATTTCAGTTCCGTAGTAATGAATCAAAGGCTACTAAGCTTCACGATGTTGTGGCATTTTTATCGCAAATGGTGATAGATGCAATGAAGACACTAATGTGAAGTATTAGAGAGGTTTTAGATGACAGTCAAAGCGTGAGAATCGTTATATCCGCTTTCTGTTAGAAGGTACAAATGAAGACAGCTGTGAGCAGCATGAAACGAGTCGATAATGAAATGCTGTCTCAACTAGTTTCTAGTGTAGCCCAGCAGGTAGGTACCGATTTACTGAACATGGCGTACATCACGGAGACTGACAAAAAGACAACCGCAGAGAAACGACCGTCTTGGGACTCAGTGCAAAATCGTCCTCTGATCACCGCAACGAATGTTCAGCTGTCTAACCTCTTGAGAGGTCGTCACAGTTTCGATGTCAGAAGTATTATCCAGCGATGTTGTTTTCACTCAGGAAAGTTAACCAGCACATGAAATGCATCAATGATTATCCTCCTTCTTGTAAACAACGAACCTTCACTTCGACCGAGTACGAAGTAGATAAACAGTAAAAATACTTTCAGCAGTCGCAAAACTGCCTTTCCAGCCTACATAACACTACGTCACTACATCGATGCATGTCTGTGCTGACCGTTTGTTGAGTTCCTGAGTTCGATGCGGGAGAGTTTTGAACATCTTACTGAAGTTCTGGATCACCTAATACGGAAATTCACTGTAAACAAAATGTTTATACTGTTTCTTATTGTAAACCCGGGAAAAGATACACTGGACCGACCACGGAATAGAAGTGCGTTTGACGGAATTCGAATTTTCCGCCTTGAGATAAAAAAACGGAAAACCCTGGTTCCGAAAATAACGTGACTGTCCCCGCTAATTGCATATAGGTCAAATCGATATACAAGTGTGAAAAGCAATTCAGTTTCACTCCAAAACCTGATAGAGAAAAATACGGAGTATTTTTGTTGCGTATAATGACCTATAAACATACACCGATCAGAAGATCGGGGTCATTAAAGATAGTGGTTAAGGTTGCCAAAAAACCAACGGGTATGGCGGGGAAAGGATCGAGCGGAACTGTTCCGGGAATTGCTGCTCATTCTGATAGAGACAAGACCGTATTCTCGAAGGCGCTTTCTGACAGAAGAGTAGTTTCCCGACATCTCTCACGCCTCTAACGCAAAAATCCTCAGCTCAGTTCGTCTTTTCAATTTTTGTTTTTTTTAAGGGTATATCTTCACCATGAACTACAGCTCGACACACACATCTGAACTCGTTGTCCTTCAACCATTTTTCTGGTGGCTTGGCTTTAACACAATGCCAGTCTTCTTACATCTGAGCCGACTATGTAGGTAACTTAGCAATATTTTCAGAATGGAAAACAATCATAACGTTTGTGATTCGCGTTCACTGAGCCACTTGTGGAAGATCCAGTGTCCAGTAGTACCATCGTGACCCCAAAAGACGCTCGGTCTGGGAGGCTGTTTATTGCAAGACATCCATTACAGGTGTGTGGAATTACAGGACAACGAACGCAGATACTATCTTTTGCAGAGCTGTCATGTATTCTTATCCTTGGCAGCAGCGTAACCACACTCTCTTTGGTGGCATATCGTGCATAAGGCATATACACGCTTCCAGTAGTCGCTTGTGGTCCCCCGTCGTTCCGGCGTTGAGACCTGCCCTTCAATTTCCACGAGTCGTGCCATACTACTCACAATGGGAGCTGCAAGTTACACAACGGCACTATTGCATTTTGGATTTAATTTCCTTGCTGCAGCTACATCGATCGAGAAGAATGCAAGAACACCATCCTGGTCGGTTGACGATCGGACGACGATTTCGGGCCACCTAGTCGACTTGGGCCATAGTTAAACATTAGTGCGAACCACTGATATATTGCTATGATGATGATGACTGAAGCCCATCTACAGTGTCACACTAGGGCTGTGTAATATCGCATTTAGGACGCAGAGAAGCCTACCACAATTCGGCTGCGAAACCCCAACCCGTGCGCACAGAAGTCATTTGGTTAAGCACTTACGTTGTCGTAGTTTCTCGCCGTTGGAACAAGTGACGCAGCACAATGGTAACCACGTCCACAATCTTCAAATGATGTTAGGTTCATATCGTATTAGGTTCCACGTAATCCTGGTTTGACAACTATTTATACGTTTAGTGTGCTGTACTTGACATGAACATGATGCGCTAAAAACGAGCTTGTCCATCACGTTTTGTACGTAGCCATGTCCCAAAAATAAATAAACGTCGCTTCAAACACGAAGTGAAGTGTGTAGCTGAGTTGACTAAACTTGTTTTCAACAAGTGATTCATGATAATCATCCATTCATTTGTGGTGTCCGCATGTCGGACACTTCAAAATTCAGAAGAGACACGGTTACGAAAAACGTGAGTTTCAGGTGGGCTCGAATCGGAGAGAGAATCCGTGTGCTCTTAAAAAATCTTTCACATTACACCTATACACACGAGACAAACATGCTAATTTACACCTTTTACGTTGTCATAAACCTGCTATCGTCATCAAGTTGATGTTTTTGCTTAGCCACATATCAAACAGAGCAGTAGCTTGACCTTAGAGACAATTAGAACCGGAAGCTAATTGTTGCTTGGCATAGGCTCCCAGTTTGGCCTTCTCCTGAAACGGCCGATCAGACTCACATACAACAGCCGACTTCCCTTATGCTGGCTAAGACGTGATTGAGCTCACCGAGCCGTCTAAAACCCAACGTTTTTTCGCACCAGTAGACCGATCGAGTGAACTGAAGTCAACTTTTTTTTTCCATTTTTGTTGCTTTTGTTAATCACTTCTGCGCTTCGTCTACTCTTTTTTAGCGGAACTTGTTTTCGAAAATAGATGCGTGGAGATCAATTCATGAGTGAAGTGACGCAACTACCGGTATCGCGTGCTGTCTGGCGAATGCAGTCTTGTGATCGATTCCCAGATTTTCGATGGCATTTGTATTGTTGACGATAAGGCAGAATTCCACAGCCACTAGAACGTGATAAGAATCTGATGAATTAACATATGCAATTTGGCGTTCGCTTTTTTCGACTGTGTCGGCGAAGTAGCTGATCAACTCTGTGTCCTAATCTGGTGTTCGGGAGTTTCTAGTCAAATATTGCTACCCCGAAAAAATGGTCAAGAGTAGTCTGTTCAACGAAGTACCATGAAATCCCCACACAATTTCTAATTACGATTACCTCTACAGTTGACATGAGAATCTGGCTGCAACCGTGACAATCTCTTAATGAAGGTGAAGCCTTAGTTGTGAACCTGGCAACACTTGTTTGTCTCAGGTTATCGAAGCTTACGTTATGGAAAGAACAAAGCCGTGACGTTGGAGTTTCCGATTACTTCGCCTCACGTCTTCCCACTTTTACAATTCAGAACCACGTTAAACGGTGAGCTCTGACACGTAGTCAGCAACAAGTAGAATCAGAACACGTGAAGGAAATAGCGTGTAGCTTTATCAAACACGAGAATGCCATCACAATATCAGTGAGACAGATAAGCAGTCACCCAATCGATTGTGTGGGTAACACGATTGGACCGTTCGGGGCCGGGGTGAGAGAGACACATGCGTGCACGGGTCGAAAGGTGATACGCGGATGCCACATTCCTTCTCCTTCTAATGTGGCTTGTTTTCACCATCCTGAAAACGTTCCAATGGTTTGCGCGCTCTACACGACCGGCGACAACTTTCTTCGTGCGGTTGTTGTTCCGGTAACGGGTTCTCTTCCTAGGTGAATCGTGGTTCGGGTCACAATTCAAGGTTGATTCTTCGGGTGTGTTGATTACGGAACGAGGACGCACATGGGCTTTGTCTTTTGATGATCCGGCCATCTGGTAGGGCAATTTCAGTAGTCTGGCTGTTTTCCGGTCTATGTCCGGGCTGCCATTCTTCTTCATGAGGTAGTTTCACATAGACTGGACCATCCACATTTAGATCGTGATCCCGTGATCTTCGGTCGTATATTTTCGCTTTTTCCCGTGTCTTCAATTCTGAGACAGACACTTGGGAAAAGTAAGTTCAACCGAGTACGTAACTTCCGGTTAAACATCAGCTCGGCTGGACTTTTCCCGGTAGTTTCAGTCGGGGTCGTCCGATATGCGAGGAATTCTTCCAGTGGAATGGTCGAGAGATTTCACTGAACATTAAAGTTGCTTTGACCACCAAACTAGAATCAACCGCTTGGTTTGATCAACTACCACTGGTGCATCTTGGATTACACAACTTTGTTCTTGCCGACAATCGGTACCAGCTTAAGTTTACCTGGTCAGCGACTAACCCATTCAGACAATGCAAACATTTCTGATCGCACATTTTGTCCAAGCTAGCTTACCAACTACCACGATTGCACAGTATCTGCGTCAAATCACCGTACTCTTCACAAAGTTGGGTAACATTTCTCAAACCTACAACTACCTAGAAATTTGCGCTTCATTTCTTACGAACTTTCAGAAATAGTAAAAACCATACTTTATCGCAATTCGAAAAAGAACTACGGAACTTCGATTTCTAGATGCATCTGTTCGGAACACACTTCACTGACACGATGTCTAAGCCAACCACCGGAATAATTAGTTATTCAGTCTGCCGTGTTTATGGCTACGTAAGATTGACTTTCACAGTGCGTTACTCGGAGTCAAACCTTCGTTGAGAAGTGGGACTCAACATTCCAAGGCGAAGGCGGGAAAGCATATTAATTACAGATACAACCGAACCGAAAAGAGATTATCCGATCTATCAGCGGTTGGTTATCGTCCAGAAGATAAAATCGGGGAGAGATAGAGAAGCCGAAAACCTCATTTCCTAGATGTCTGAAAAACTAACAGATTGGTTTTGACCAGCAAACCTGGTATATATATAGTACACTCCGCGATTATTCTGTAACATAAGTAGGCAGTTGCGTTAGCGGTTATGCAACCGGATATCTGCCTCGGACGTACGGCTAAGGGACTGACAACAGCAGTATCTCAATCTCTTGGTGAGAAGGTATGACCCTGAAATTCGTAGCGGGCTTCTGATCACTTTCGTCAATTATGATGTAGAGTAGAGCGCCTTTATGGCGAAGGCCACAGGACCATAGAATAATTCGTTAGAGTGGCTACTTTGTTGCAATCTGCAACATACGAAATTAACGAAGCAACTAGCTCATTTCACAGTTTGTCACACAATACCACCTGGCCAGACCAATACAGCAATTTTTGTGTTCCACCACAAAAGCATGTACGTCAACGTGAAACCTAGTTCAGTAAGTAAAAATGCAAATACGTGCGCTTAATAGTCAGTGATATTTATCACGATGAGTACAACCCAAAAAGATCCGCTTCTGTCTCATTCATATTCAAAACAGTCAAACAGAAGGGGTGCACTAGTGACAACCTACCATGTTCCAGCACAGCTACAGGGGATAATACCTATTATTTATCCAGTGTCAAGTTTCGGTCGATTTAGCTATCCGCAACTCCTCCTGAATACCGCCTCTTTAACAGAACTCAGCTGAATAGTTTTACCGGGGAAGTCACTAGTTCCCAGAAAATATTGTGTGACAAAGGCTAACAAAGTACACTGGCGAATGACCTTCATAATTGGCACGGCCATGAACCATTTCGCCCTTAAACCCTTGTGCCAAATCTCTGCCATCCCACCCACGCGCATCATCGTACTGTTCGGTTCATCATTTGGTCCGCCTTTGGGTCGGTCTCCCGATTGGTCACAAACCCTTTAAATATGATCTGGTTTGTGACCGTGCTGTCTTCGGATCGAGTGACATAAAGGAGCTTTGTCCGGAGGCTAGCATTCTCTCTGTGTTCATGCGTTAGCCTCGGGTGTTTGGGTTGGCCGAGAAATTTCGAACTAGCCGTGCATACTCCGTAGTCCATCGTTCGTTACCGTTGACTGTCGTTCCGTTATACACCGTTTCACTGACCGTTATTCCGTTGTCTGTTTACATGCTCGTAGGCCATTGAACCAATTACAACAAGTTTATCCAGCAAATGGGATGAACAACGATTGTAGATGAAATTAGCCATTTTTGCCCGATTCAACTAACCGCGGTTGTTTGTGAAGATGGTTCAGCTTTGCCTCGTGAAACTCAAGCAGATGGAACGCATGTGGCATAAGATGGTGATCTGTGGTTCATCTTGTACAATTGGTTGAAGCAAACATAAATGTGTGAGAATGGTTAATTGTTCGTTACATTGGACGCAAAAGCAAACTCTGTATCAAAGAGACATTTCGGGGCCAGACAATGTCCTCGTGATAACGGCTCTTCTATCAGAGGGGAATTCGTAAAACTGGCACTAGACTGTACTACAGTTACGTAAAAAACGTTTTTTTCACTATTGCACGATTATACAGACAAATTCATTTGTATGACGGTCACATGCAAAAATAGAGTTCATTCAAAGACTGATCGATACACATAGGGCGGAAGCGAAAGATACAAACGATTCAGAGATAACTGGCAGCGGCTTTGTCGAGATACCACACAAGTTCTCCATCAATTGGCTGAACCAACGTGCACGGCAGTTGTGTAGTGTGCGAGGAGGCACCGAAAATTTTCTAGACAAAAAATAAGGAATGTAGGCGATAGCAGCAAGCGTAGGCCACAACGACATTTCTAACAAGTCAGTAGGTCTCAAGAGTAGAACATGAATGAGAAAACCCAGAAACCAGCTTGCGAGTTCGTTCAGTGATGACCACACGGACCACCAGTCGTACAGCTGGCTACCCAAGAGTTATCAGTCTCGAAGGCTTTTGTCCATACATACTGACAATGCCATGTGGGGGCAACCGTTGTAAGGTAAAAAGGATTGGAGGTTAAACAACATTCATTATGAAAGCTCAAGTGAAGTTGTGTAAGGTTCAAGAACATGTCCTTGATCTGTTGCTTAGTTGCTGCATTAGAGAAATGGCATACAGGAAAGTGCACCGGGTCAGACGACGTCACTTCAAGCAGTGTTAAAATGAGCAAAAATATTTTATAACTAAAACTAGTGAAGCTTTTGGCAGATACGAGACCAGCGTTCAGTTTGATGAGAGGTAAGTAACATGTCAATTAAAATCTTGGTTATTACCAACAGAACATCGGGTCACGTGTACATGGGCCTCAAAAAGCCTTCAAAACAATCGGGGATCGAGTATGCAACCGTGTTAGTGGTAGCCAGCAATGAAACATTAAATTATCCCGATGATTCTGATTGAGTTCTGTCCAATTTCTCGGGTCAAGGCCATGTGGTTCAACGGAAATAACTTTGGTTCGCCAAGCTGACTGACATTTATCCTGTATGTTTAGTTACGGTCCTAGTAAAGCAGCATTTTGGACTGTGAACATATACTGAAAGTTGACGCTATCGGAAGCGTTCATGAAACTGGTAATCCGATCTGATGATTTTGGGGTCCCTCTCTTCACTGGGCTCGGGGAGAAGCTGAATAGAGAGACTGAAGCAAACAGGCAACGCAGCGATCGAGTTCCCAATTTTGCTGGCGGTCGAAGAATTTGTATTCTAATGACTGATTTACGTCTACCGATTGTCAGATTCAAAATCGGTAGTTCGGCAACGCTGGACAGACGGATTCGTTTTCAGGTGATTTGTTGTTGGACTAGTCGCACCTACCGCTGATACGCCACAGGCCTTTGGATTCAGGGTGTGGAAGCATCAATCAGTTTAGTTTTCGTGTTATGATCTCGCACGTTTGGTTAGATCATTAGAACTGGCGGCGGGATTACCATTTAATATTGACTGAATACTATTGCGAAATACGGATGACTGGCATGTGTACCACGCAGAATGTCAGAATTGCTGCCTATCTGTGAAAGGGAGCACCAACATGTAATTCCCTGAAAGGTCATCTTTCTTATGTATCCTGCGAGGGTGGAAAAGACCGCGTGCTTACTTATCGAGAGGATAGTTTAAACGCATGCACGGCTGGACAAGAAATTGAAGAGCAGTATGCATTGGTTAACTGGACTAGACATAGCTGAAGAAGTGCGCTGCACCCGCCTGCAGCCCACTACATTTTTACGTGTACTCTAGCTGATTATCAACTTACCCAGAATGGATTAGACAGTCTCTGATGTTACTGTTCACCTCTCAGTGTCAGTCAACCACATGACCTTAGATGAATAGCGCCCAATCATCCCCTCCCATTTTACTTGTCTCCGCACAGTTCCACATCGTGATGATCGGACAGAAATCAAACGATCAGATAGATAGTACAAGAGAGGCTGAGTCACCAGTTGACCATAAGGAGTCAGAAGGAAGAATGTGTGTGGATACTCAAGAGTAGGCAATTCAATGGGCATTCATTCCTCCAATGAAGCAATAGTTACTAAGACTCATTAGTTGTTATCTGGTCATCTGGAGTGCGTGGGTCACACATACACAACGGTTCGGACTATAAGCGATCAGTGCAAGCGTATTTGATGTCAATTTTGCTCCTGGATAATCTAAGACGGCAATGCCCTGAGTCACGGAAACAAGACTGTAAGGGAGCTCGAATCCTTGGCCTGCTCCATCATCGGACATACGAACTACAAACACCTTTAAAGTAATTGCACCCGAACGATTCACAGGAATACGGAACGTCACATTTTTCAGACTATAGGTAAAACAGCGCATCGCAGAGGTTATTAGCAACGTGCGAAGAACTGACGGTACAATAACACTCAGAAGAAGTTGGCTAACTCTGTATCGATACACCTTTTCGTCCAAATTAATAGTGAATGCCCCAATCACTTTTTTGTTCAGTAGTGTGCGGTGTCCGGAGCACAGTGTTGTCAAACTATGCTGTAAAGGCCCAGTCCGTTAGGATAAAAATCGATCAACCGAAGGGTCGCCGCCATTGTGTGTGGATAAATCGGGTGGGCATTGACAGGCAATAAGTGCAGGTATGCAACAGTGCGGCAAATGGAGGGCTGTGATCTTGCATTAGATCAGATCGACTAACTACCAACACCATCAGCATCATCAAAACGACCGTGATCCCAGTTAGAAGGTACTGTGGCTCAGGCTACAGCTGCTCACTTCAACAATGACGTGGACTATCCCAGAGGAGAACGTCACTGATGAAGTAAAAAATTATTGAGTAGAAAATAGGCCGAAGAACAAGAAATTGTGTGGATGCAGGTACGCCATTACCATCTTGGAGAGCACTCCTGATTAGGAATTTGGACGGTCACGAAAGCTCCACCCAAGCAGGTGACACGCACCGATTCTACACAATGGAACAAACAGAGCTCCTACATTCGTGACCACATTGCTGCTCGACCATCATTTGGTTTCAACCAACTGTTGGTAGCCTCAGTATATAATGCCCGGTATGGTGAACGATAAGATGGCATGCAGAATACGTGACCCAACCAGCGCAGGCTGTGCAACCTAGGTAACTGACTAATTGATCGTGAATCCCAAACGTTTCAGGACACGCGCCAGCGAACGGTCGCATTGCTCACACGATCAGTCCGCTTGATGTAGGCAAACCGGTAGAGACAAAGATGGTAAAACACAGCAAATCGGTTGATATCTTCGTCGCGAACAACCCACGGTCCCGAACCATAGAGCAAAACAGAACATACACAAACATTACATACCTCTCCTTTCAATGGCAATCGAAAGTCATTTCGATGCCACAATTGACGCAGGCTGACAAAGGCAACTCATCTCTTTGCTGTCCTCATTGATCTTATTGGCAATATCACAAGCTGACGAGATAGTACTACCCAAGTCTGTGAAAGTGTCCACAGCCTCAAGCGGATTACCTGCAATGAAGAAAGCAGGAGCGAGACTGAACCGTCTTTGAAGCACTTCACACTGTGAAGGTGCGAAGCGCACACCATACAAAACAACCCGGTCAATCACCTTGTCCAGCATAGTCTACGTGCCTTCGGTAGAGGAGCTAAGTAAGACCATGTCATCCGCATACTCCAGGTCCGTCAGCCTAACGCCAGGAAGAAGCTCAGCACCGAGATCATCAGATTCCTCAAGCGCATCTTCCAGAATGTCGTCCACGACAAAATTGAAAAGGAAGGAGGAGATTGGACACGCTTGGCGAAAACCGCTAAGAGTGATGAACGCCGAAGACAGTTGTTCATAAACTCTCACCCTGTTTGCAGAGTGAGCATACGATGATCTTAACAGACTCACGTATTTCCTTGGTACTCCTTGTAGGGAAGAGAGTTCCACAGGATATCCCGAGCGACTGAATCGAAAGCAGTATTCAGGTCCAAAAAGACCACGATCGTCCGCTGTCTGTAAGAGTGTCGATGCTTCAGGATCTGTTGCAGAGTGAAGATGTGATTAACGCACCCTCGACCGGATCGGAATTCTGCTTGCTGTTCACGTATCTGACTTTCACTGGACTCAGTGAGCCAGTGAGTAACTTGGACGTAACAGGCACTAGACTGATGTCTCTGTGATCGTCAGAGATTTCCAGTCACCTTTCTGAAAACCGGAATTGTTGTTGATGAGCACAAATCACAAAGTAGTCCGCCGATTTTCCAAAAAGTCTGGAGTTCTGTCGATTCTGGCATCAAATTCTTCTCATCATCTTTGGAAAGACAAGTTGACAGGAGAACTGGTCCAGAAGCCATGTTACGCTTCAAAAAATTAAGTTCCATGACCACTTGTGTTTCCGAAAGAGAGCCTTCCGAAACGGAGTAACTGACCATTCGGGTCCCGTCGTCTACATGGTTCAGTTGAGGCCAGCTGAGTTGTTCTTCAAAATGTTCACCTCATCTGTCTAGTCGGCGCGATTGGCTGACCATAACTGAGCCGTCATTTCCATATACGGTTTCACACCGATTCGACGGCCAGTAAAAACACGGTTCAGGAAAAAAGCCTTCTGACAATCACAGATAAGAAGACCCGTTCCATCTCATTCGTCCGTTCGATCAAGTGGTGCTCACGGTCTTTGCGCAAGCTTTCAGTCAGCTTGCGTTTAAGTTCGTGACGGTCATGGTCATATACAGAGCAAGAAGAAATTGTGCGACGCTTGTTCATGAAGTTTATCAACGTGAAGGAAATCCAGCTCAGTCGTAACCGCACAGCGTTTTCGGAACGTATCCCTTCACAGTAGGCTTTCATAGCTGCTGAGGTTTGTTCCCAGTGTTCCTTAGGCTCCCTCATCTGAATCGAACTGGGGAACTTCTTCAATAACTCTTCCCGGTGAGCGCTCCTTAGATACTTCTCGCTAGGATGCCAGTTAACTATTATGCGTTTAAGAGTGTACGACCTCTGGCCAGACAACAAAACAAAGCGGGCAAGCACAACAGCACGATGCGAATCCAAATGGTTGCTCCAAAATGCATGACAGCCTTCAGCAGAGTTCTACGTGACTGAGTTGTGTCCAAGACCGAGGAGCACAGGAAGGTCTCCATGGAACTCCTTCTGCGTTGGAATGCGGTACTCGAAGTGAGATGCGCACAGCTGTAGCCGTCTTCCGTCAACGTCAGTGTGTAGTGCCTGAACACGAAACGTACTTCCCAGCAACTTGTGCTTTGGAAAAAGGCAGCCAAAATGATCAGTAAAATCGCCCGAAGTGCGATTATATCAGAGTGTTTGGTCTGTTTCAGAAGGTCGACGAGGGCGTCGTAGAACACATATCTGGTGGCATCCGAACAGCTATCCATTGGAGCGCGCATTAATATAATGGATATGCAACGCTTTCGTGAACTATGATGATGGACCTTATCTGATGTACTGAGTCTAGCAGCACATAAGCGATTGTTCATTGAGACCCAATCTAACAAACACTGCTCTGCTTTGGAACTTAATGCGATTCCCACTTCAGCTTGACCACGAGATTCAGCTTCAGCGTCATCAGCGACCATGAAACAGAGGCGTTAGATCGATACTTACCTAAAGGTGTGCTCGTAGTCTCAACAAAACCCACCTAACAGCAAAAGTGTTCAATCGACTTTCCGTTTGCCAATGTTCCATTCCGTGAGACGACAGAAAGTATACGCGATCTGACCCAGACTGAAGGCTTTTATTTGAGAGTTCCTACGGATCTACTAGAACTACCTCCATCACTATGCACGGAAAACATCAGTTTTGGTTTTCAGAGTAAGCCTTTGGGACTGGTTTTTGCCGACTTTTTCATGCGGATGATAGGAAGTCAAATTGCCAGAGAAATCTCAGTGTTGCCGTTGAACAAACACTAAGTGGATTACATCCTCATGGCTACATGCTCTCTCTAAATGATGAATGAAGTGGTACAGTTGTAGCTAAAAGTCAACCAGTAAAGCACAACCTTTATTGGCCAACTCGCTCATTCCCACGTCACGCGCGCGCTCGCGTTTATGAACCGGAGATCCGAAACACAACACATCGTGTACACTTCTTCCCAGGTTGTGCGTGGCTGGTGTCTTTTGTCGGGGGGGGGCGGGGTTCGTTTGCCATTCCTCGTCTGTTAGAAAGATTTCTCTGAGCGACGGATAGTTCGGTCGCCCGTGTTGTTCACAATCTGCTCTCTGTGGGCTTTTGTGCATACTTCATCGCCACGTTGAGGTATTCTACCAAGTGCTGGAATACTCGCGGTCATCACACAACGACTGAAGACCTGTCAGGCTAATCTGACTGTCGCCTGTGAACTAGAACTGCTGCCTCAAGTGACCCTCATCAGTCGTAGAGACGATGAATCAATAAAGGGTCTATGTATCGAAAGCCAAACTGGACTGGCCAGTACACTCATTTTACAGGCTCCACACCAAAGCAGATTAAGCGAGCATTGGTTGGAACATCGTTTACGCGCGCTAGACGGATATACTCATTAGACTTGAGTTTCGTACTTGTTAAAGCTCGCCAATAGTGCATATCTTCGCCACGGCCGGGATAAGAACTCTGGCCACGCTTTCATAAGACAACCGTGTTAACCACTGTGCCATTGACCTCACATATGTAAACGCCCAACCATATGAAAAAACGGAAATCCCTTACTATGCATCAGTAACCCGAATATCGCACACGTTAACGATTTCTGAGTCGAGCGGTGACTGATTGGAGTTAACAGGACAGTTACTGTATGCCTTCTCCAGACGATCGGGCAATCAGAGCATTACCCAAAACCGAATGTGACTGAACTACTACACGACGATTCAGTCGCGCCTAACGTGAGGTCAGCGGTGCAGTAGTCCACACGGCTGCCTCACGAAAGCGTCGCCGGAGTTCTAGCCTTGGACGTGGCAAGGATTTGCACCACCGACGAGCTCTAATAAAGGCGAAACTTGAGGCTGGTTATTCTTTAATAAAGGAACCGGCTTCAAAGTTTATGTGAATGCGATAGCTCCGGCCAGTTGTGCGTGTTGTCTAGTCAATCATCATCATCATAGACAGCAATACATCAGCGGTTCACACTAATGCTCAACTGCCACACAACCATGAAGAAACACCAAACCCTATACAGACAGAGAGAAGGAAAAAGAAGGGGACGGGACGGGACCTAACTACTGAAAATGACCACGTCCAGATTCAAACATTCAACATCAAGGTGCCTACACCTTGCAAACAACACAACCGAGCCGCAAGTGAGAGTAAGGCGTCATCAGCGAGACAGCTTCCTTACGGCTTTCACTGCCCCGCGTCATTAAATGCACTCACTTCACAGACA
>QNGE01001173.1:166041-186286 GCA_008508345.1 Paragonimus westermani
AATTGTTTGTGTTGTGAGTATTCATGGTTGTGTGTGGGCTGAGATACTGCCAGGACGCCCAGACCTAGACAGGAGAACGATTAGGGTTCTCAACCAAAGCCTTTGGTTCAATAGTCTGTACCGCAAGGCAGCAGATGGGTGGCGGTGTACCAGAAGTGGAACGTTTTTCGGGAAGAGATGCCAACCATCTTCCAACCCCCAACCTGGAGGACCAGGAGATTGAGATTTGTCAGACCTCTACCTGTTGGCCTGCCTGGTATGAGTAACTCTGTCCAGTTTAGCCTAAGAGGTCATCGAGATGCACAAGCCATCACACCACGTCAAGGTCCAGTCTCACCGTGAAATAATAAAAATAGTAATGCACTATAGTAACTCGCGTTTCCTGCGTTTCGCTGAGACAGTCGTGGTTAGCTGTCTTAAGCCAACATCGCGTAGAAAAATGATTACATGTAAGCCTGAGACCCCGTGGATCTAATAGCTGTGCACTGTGTCCCACCCCACTTGTTTTATTTCTCCACCCACCCCCACACTCCACTAGTGTTAAATATATCCCTGGTTATTGTTGTTTAGTACCGAAGGTACAGTACGAAATGCATTTACTAGTATTGTTCATCTTATTGCCATGCTCAAATTTCGAAAATCACCGCTAATAAAAGATTTTAGTTGAGTTTTAAATTCTACCCGGTAATTCGAGAAAACTACTAAAACAAGCGTTGATACCGAAGGTATCGTGAACGGAATTCAGTGTCCATTGAACTCCAGATTGATGCCCCTAGATTGACTCAACACAAATATGGTAACCAGTAGGTCAGCATCTGTGGGACGCAAACCATATAAAATTACGATCTGTCGGCAGTTCTAGGTGGAGTGAGGCATTAACCTTTCTGATGACTCGAAAATTCATCAGTATAGTATAGCAGCTACTGCTTCCTTTTCGACGGATAAATGTCAGGATGACGTCATCAGTGGGTTCAAAGGTGGGTCACTACTGTCCAAAACAGAGAGTAATGCGGCAGGATCGCATATGCATTCAATTCGACACCGAAAGAGGATATGGGTACAGGTCATCTCAGCTTGAACAGTTTTACAGCACTCAGTCACGTGTGGCTCGACAGATTGTGTCAGCCAAACATTAGGGTTGAAAATCACAAACAAATATATTTAAGCAGATGGACGGATTAACTGATAAGACGTGCGGGTTAGAGCTCGATACACTGTAGCAACATAAATTAAGAGAGGTGCCATCTGCGTAGGCTGCACAGAAACTAAAAACATAAAAGGGACAGATGTTCAAAGACTCACAGCAACAACCTCGGCTTTGTTGGAACCACAAACGAGGAAGTAGACACGTTTTGCCTTGTTCAAAACCGGTAGTGTAAAAGTCACACGTTCGGGTGGAGGTTTAGGGCTGTCTGAAATCGGTGCGATAACCGCATCCTCACACTGGAGATCGAAACGATGAAAGACGAATGTGAAAAGTGAGTAAAACGAATAAGAAACATTTGAACATCTCACATTACTCGAATGCATATTTAACATCGAAAGCCCTCATAAACTACTTGGACTGTGGTAGCACAGGAAACAAGAATTTGCCGAACATGCAGACAATACACTTTCTGGTTGAGTAATTAAAAGGTTATCATGGAAGTCCTCAGACACAGATACTGATCCAAGGATTTGACTTACAAGTTCACAGTCCACTAGGAACTAGTGTCAGTTCACGCAGCAACTGGATAGGGCCAGGCCACTAAGAACGCCTAGTTGGTACCATCTGAATGGCTTTATAAAAAAGAGGACAATCATGGTGTCCAAGGAAATTATGTGGGTAAATCAGACGACCGAATACCAAGAAGTGGACTGTGATTCACAAGACTATATACAGCCGTCCGTCCACGGATTCCAGTTTCACCAGTGTTATTGGGAGGTGCGCAAACACGGGCATCCAAACTAACAATGTGACAATCTGATAAGTGCAAGCGTGCAATCACTCACCAATGGAACCAGGGCAAGCAGAAGACAGGCTGCTAAATTAAACAGTATTGTTGGCGATGGCTTGATCGTGTAACTGCAAAGCGGTACGCACAGTCTGCGATGGGTTGGTCATATAATCGGCATGCCAGCTGAGCGTTTTCAGTACCGTATATTACTTACTGAGACCATCGACGGTTGGGTAAAACCGCGGAATGATCAGGCAACAGTGCGGTCACAAACTATGAAGACCTGGATGATTCCATCGAGTGAAGTAGGTGAAAGTCAATTGTGCGATTAGAATCCTCACGATCTTTCAAATCACCGATTGGAAGGGCTATCCGATGTGCTAATGTGCCACAGCTAATGGTGTGTATGTATTCATAACATTTCCAGTTCATCTGCCTAATCCTGTTTTGTCTGTTTTGTTTCGATATTTTTTCTCCCAGGTTACTTCATGTCACTGTTGCGGTGAATGGCGGTTCCACTCACCGTACATTTTTGCCAGGCTAATGACCATAATAAATAAATGAACGCGTTTCAAATACCAACACATGCACCATGAACCGAGTATCACGAACAGTTAGGATAGAGATTCACTGTTTCAACAAAACTAGTTCGACAAGAGACTAAAAGAGAACTGATAAGCCAAAGATAACAACGGACGACATTTACGTTCGGGGTCCTTGAATGCGTTAGTAAAACCAGATAAAAGGAGGGTGACTGTTGTGATGTGAACAAAATAACCGGAAAACACCGAAAATGAACAATAGGATAGCAAGCTCCAGGGAAGTCAAACCTAGGCAATTAAAGCAACGTGGATATCAACATACTTGTTAGAATGAGACCGAATAGTACTGTCAATCTTAGATTGCCTACCCGATGTCTAAATACCCGATTTACCACTTCGTCTGATCGTTGGTATGCCGAAAGTATTATACTGCAGTTTGGATAAGTGACTTATAGAGAGTCTATAATGTGCGAGGAGGCCCGTGTCATCCTAACGTTGATAGCATATTTTTGAGTTCATATCGTCTGTCACTGACTTACAAACCGCAGAGTTAAGAACGGTTTTCTATGGCCGTTTACAAATTCGTCAACGCAAGAAACGATAAATAGCTCATAAATGTATGGAGCAGAGGCGGATGGACTTACGGCTACTTGTGGACACGACACGATGATCCTCCGGTTTAGTTCAGTTTTCTCTCACTCATCTTATATAACATCAACTAACACTACGTTCAGGCCAAACTGATTAAGATAGATACTAATTCCATATCATCGTGTTCAAAACCCATCAAACTGTTTCCTGGGAGCCCATTAACTAAAAACTGAGTGGAACTAAATAAAATAAATTATCCCTTGAATTTAACATATTATTATTACGAGTTAGTGCGGACACTGCTCGTGTAAAGTATTTTGCACTTTCTAAGAGCACCGTACGCTTCACGCCGGCGAATTGATGTCGGTAGCCTGTTTAGAGCAAGTTGTGAATCGTCATATATTGTAACGAACTAGACGTGATCAGCGCGGTGAATTTAACCCAAACAACAAACGAGCAGTATAGTCCATTATAACACACAAAATTCCATGGGATTAGTGACGGATGAGAAGTTGGTTTTGAGCGCACACCTCAGCTACGCTGGACGTAGAAAATAAGGTTTCCAAATGAAGGTTTGAAAAATCACACCAAGAGAAAAAAAGAGGCTACACGGGGCGTATACAATTGAAGGTCTCACCTTAAGAAGTTCGTGGTGCGGAAATAGAGAACAAGTGTGCCCATCTGGACCGATTCCTAGTAGGAGCAAATCAAAACACGGATAACCGTCAGATGCACCAAAGTACTTCAACAGATCTTCTTGATAATTCCTGGCAGCATCATTCACTACGATAATTAGTTGGTCTGTCACAATAAAATACCGGTAAGAAATGTGTTAACGGTATGAACATTTTCGGAAGGAATATCAATGTGTGAATACAGTTCATCTTCGTATATTTTATGAGTGTACTCCGGACTATCTGGTGGAACAATTCGTTCATCGCAGTAGAAGAAATGCACTCGAGACCAATTGATATCCGCTAGTTGACGCAAATGAGGGGAAATGAGTTTAGCCATGCTTCCACCTGAAGCAAGGGGAGGATACAAGAGCGAGCTGAAAGTGACGTACCAGATAACCCGATAGAAAATGTCTGTTGCCCGGTCAATGCATTCCGTACACAGTCAGCAACCCTTTTGGTAACAGCGACCGCGAGTTGGTGCTCGTTGTCAAAGATAACGTGTGACAACCCCATGAGGGTGTAACCAGCGTATAAGGCTGTAAACAATATGCACTGAGAAAGAAACAGATGCGTTTAAAAGTAGTCGATTTATCAATGACACATGGGAGTAAATGTATCCAAAAGTGAGCAGTCGAAGCCTTCAAAGTTTGCGTCAGGAGGGAGGTGTTTGCTATCACTACGTTACACACATGGACCAGCTACAGCTAGGCTACCATAGCTCAAACAGCAGCGACCGCTGCAAGCGATAATCAGGTAAGGATATGGATAGCCCTAACAAACTGGTCAGTGCTTGGGGATTGATGTGGGAGCGGATGATGATTTTCGTAATGCACGTCTGATAATCAGTACTTGGACACAAATGATTCCCAGTGCACTCCGCTCCTTTATTAAGTTGGTGTGATCTTGTAGTTAGACAGACACAGAGAGAGAGAGCGTTGAAGGCTGCTGTACCACTATGAGATTCAACAAGCGTTCGGATTCGGCAGAACACCCCAACATCCTTTAGAAAAAGTCAGTTCACATATTCTCCAACATCGTCGAGTCATAGGGCTCTCAATGGTCCGTTACATAATGTAACAAGAGCCTCTGGATAGAACCATTAAACAGGCAGTTCTCAGGTGTACGCCATAAATGCCAGACGAGAAATAAGAATGCGAATAACCGGGATAGACCTAACTTATAGAATACGGAAGTTAAAATAAGTCTTGACCAGCGCTAAACGAAACCGGTACACGGAAATAGCTGGCGAGGTTTAGGATCTGACCGTTGAGCGGGCTAGCAAGCCGGAATTGTGTGTGTTGCCATCGGCGCACACAGACCAACAGTCAGGCGAACAAACAGATGTGGACAAATGCAACAAGCAGACGGCAGGCAAAGATCCTTACGATCCTATGTACAATATGAACCAGGATTTTGGGAAGAATTTTACACACCGTACAGCAGGTAGACCGGGGTCATCGCCAGGTCGCTAAAGTTTCTAGTGGTTATTCTACAGGGCCCACAACAGATGCAGCTAATCATAGTAACACTGTGCCCGTAAGTCTCGTCTCTTACTACCCAGCTTCAGGTCTTTCTCGTCCTTTGCTTAGAATTAGAAGGAGAGTTGGCGTAGATGCTTTTTTGAATCAGTTGTAGATCAACATCCTGCTAACACCGTAGTAGCCTTAAAAATAAGTGTTTCGTTTTCATTCCCTACACCCCCGACCCTGTATAAGCAGCGTTGGAAGTGCACAAACCCGCCAAAAACCTCCGTAGCATCATCATCCAGCACGAAATCTATATGAACACGGTTGGCTGCCATCGTACACGCATTGCTGCGTGCCACCCGGTTGCAAACAGTATGGTCGCACGCTTCCATCGACAATTGAAAGCGGCCTTCGTCGCCGTCGATGCAGTCTATCGGACAGAAGAGCTGCCAATGATTCTTCTCAGCATCCGTGCGACCTCCAGGGTCAAACTCCACGTTCCCAGTGGCGAACTTCCTTACGGCCAACCGTTGCGTCTTCCTGGTGATCACTTCTCGTCCGCCGCAGACGGTCTTTGATATGATGGTTCCTGCGTCAAGCAGCTCACTTCACATATGCACCACCTCCGTGTGACTGACACGCGAGATCGAGACTGCAAGGTATTTGCTCCCAAAGACTTCCACGACTGCACAAACTTGTATGTTCCCATGGATGGTTCGTAACGCCCGCTCGAGTGACCTTACGCAAGTCCCTTCAAGGTACTCCAACGGAAAGACCGCCTCTAAGTACTCGAGCGTCAGGGTATTTGGGGCTCGGTTAGCACCGACGGTTTGAAGCCCGCTCACTTTGAGAGGACTGAGGAAGCCTCTAACGCTTCCCCGTGTTCCATGGCCAGGTCAGTAACTGCCTCTGTACAGCCCCGCCGCAGCGCATTGCCAACAGCAGACGCCACCGCTTCGCCGGCACCCATCGTAAAGTGTTCGGGTCGTATGGTACACTGGCCTAATCGTCCCGTAGAGGACTAGCGTTTGCTATTTTTCATTGTTTTAGCAACAAAAAACCCGAAAGGAAATCACAGGCGATTTCGCAGAGAACAAAAAAGATTGCAAACTTTCTGATAGTCGGGAACAGTGGTGGTGGTGGTGTTCGTAGGTTGGGTTGATGATTTTGGTATTAGTATGTTCGCCAGGCTCGGTGAACATACCAATAACAAGATTACAGACTTTTTGGTATTACTGAGAGGAGCACTCGATTCGTGTCCCCGTCTTCCGCGTTTCGCCAGGTGAATTTGCTACTTATCTGTGCACAAACTCATCTCCTTTGCCTTTTCTTTCCGTCTACTCGCTCACGTCCGGGGTGAACCGGAAGTCGCAACTCGAACACCGTCGTGTAACCCATGTGCTCTCCATCCAAGGGCTTCAATACGCGAGCGTTTTCCCCCACTCGTTTCGATACTGTAGGAGAGGATACTCGAGTAGGAGCTCGGTAGGAACTCTCGGCATCAGCGCTCTTCCAGCTGCGGCGTCTGGGAATTGCATCGCCAATCACAAACTGGTGCAGCACGAACCAGTCCAGGCCAAGGATGGCTGGCTACAGTTGGTCCTCGCCTAGATCGAAAGGTTCCGTTCGCAGTAACCATCTTGAGGAGGCTATGTACTGACCTGGAGATGACCCCGGTCTACCTGCTGTACGGTGTGTAAAATTCTTCCCAAAATCCTGGTTCATATTGTACATAGGATCGTAAGGATCTTTGCCTGCCGTCTGCTTGTTGCATTTGTCCACATCTGTTTGTTCGCCTGACTGTTGGTCTGTGTGCGCCGATGGCAACACACACAATTCCGGCTTGCTAGCCCGCTCAACGGTCAGATCCTAAACCTCGCCAGCTATTTCCGTGTACCGGTTTCGTTTAGCGCTGGTCAAGACTTATTTTAACTTCCGTATTCTATAAGTTAGGTCTATCCCGGTTATTCGCATTCTTATTTCTCGTCTGGCATTTATGGCGTACACCTGAGAACTGTCATTTTAATGTGCTTCTGTACTAAAAGAAAGGGGCGGTAACAGCACGCACGTCAAACCTTATAGGGTAGTGCTGGGAAGGATAAGCAATTGAGTGTGTAAGCAGCAGATAGGGCGACCCAGTTTACACAACGTGGTGGCCCCGTCAGCATGTTGTGAGTATTCATGGTTTGTAGGTGGGCGGAGATACTGCCAAGACATCCAGACTTGAGTAGAACGACTAGGGTTCCCAGCGAAATATTTGAAATTAAACACCTGTGCTGAACAGCAGCGGGTGGATCGCAGCATACCGAAACTAGTAGTTTTTCCGGAAAAAGACATCAACCTGCTTTGAAACCCCAAATTAGATGACCAGGAGACTGTAGTTTGTCAGATCTCTACCTATTGGCCTGCCTGATTTGTGACTGTCGGTTTCATCTTCGCACGGTCAAGTTTGGCCCAACAGGTCAAGATGCGCTAGCCACCAAACCGTATCAAGAGGAGGTTCGTTGTGACGAGGTGATTATAATGGCCTTGACAGGATAGTATATGGTAGTGCATAGCACACTAATATAACAGAACGGGTTCAACGTAGAACCACAAATGTGTACACGGAATGTCTCGAATATATATATATATATAGCACGTAGAAACCACAAGGAATGATAACCATGGCACAATGTGAGAAGAAAAAGTAGTGTGACGTGCGCCACTGACTTCTTTTCTTCACCACATCAGACAGCGTTTTAAACCAAAGGTATTCAGTGCCCTTCGGACCATATCCAGGAAACCAGGAGCATCCTATTGAAGCAAGCCTCAGAGTGAGTGCCTTCTTACTTCGAACCCAAATCAAGCGCTGACAACCAGGCTGTCGCTTCTAGTCTAACGCACCACTCAAAAACAAGACAGTGTGGCAGGCGGTGAGTTGGCATTCGCAAGATGATGAAGCTAATGAAGCCTGCGAGATGAGATCAATATACTCAAGGGTCGACAGAGTTTTTCCGTTCCGAAGACACGTTGGCGAACTTCGTGAATGCTGGCACGTTGTTCCCACCACACACCGACAATGCTCCGGAGACATCAATGTTCGGAAACGGATGTTCATTGAACATCCTCTGTACGAATGGACCAGGTTTCAGATTTGTGCGATAGGACTGAGATCATGCCGACGCCATAGAGGTTGACAAAAAACATCGAAGCCTTTGCTATGCGATTTGTGACCCCATCGGACATCCCGCTGGTGCTAATACAGCCCCCACGACGTACAAACTTCTCAGCTACTCCAAACTTGTCGCCACCAAGAGTGAGGGCAGGCAAATAGTCCTGCCAATCTTGCAACAGAACCCTCCATCTCGCCGCATCGCACTTGATACGTTAAAGGTCGGCGATGCGCTGCCATAAGCCCTAACCCTGACCGAGGTCTGCAATAAATTGAAAGCAGGACGTTTACACACGTCTTAGGCACATCCTTCTTTGGTAGGCAGTCCCAGAATGCAGCTCTGTCAGCCATTTGGAACAACTTCACCGACCCACAGTTTCTGAAGCAGAGCCGTCGGCTATCTCAATAAGGCTGGACCTACATCTACAAAAAAGGCAGGAGAAAGTTCCTGTGAGCCGGGTGCCTCGTGACGCTTCAGAAACCTGATATCGAGAAAGAATTCTGTTCCCGAGGGTGGAGAGACGTCAACAGATTAATGAGAACAGGCAGATCCTGATTTCGCGGTCAGTGGCGCGAGTGGCCAGCTGAATAGTCACTGGAAATGCTCAGCTCAACGTTCTAGGCGTCGTTGTAGGTTACGAATAGGCTTCGTAGATTATCCCGCTCACACCTGGCTTCCTGCTTCTAGTTGCTCAGATGAGATGGGAAAGTTTCCGAGAGTTCCCGGTAGCAGTGGCTTGTTCCACCTCGATATCGAGTTGTGTCCACTAGGCCTCGCGATCCTATTGTAGTTGCTTCCAGAGCTCCAGGTGAGTAGTCGTACTCACCCATACATCACACTGTATATGCGTTCAATGGGCATCAGTTTCGTCTGGTGAGTGAGCACCTGGACAAGGGTCAGCGCATGTGGCCCTGATAGTTTAGATACGTCAATTTGTGGTTGGCGGCGAAGTGGCCTGCCACCTAAATGCAAAACGAACTTGGCACATAATAGTACATAACCGGAATCTACGTGGCTGCTCCAGAGTGATTTGTAACCCTGAAAACAGTGACGCCACCGAAAGCTGACGGCCATATAACCAATCTGTCCACCATTGACCAGGTTATGTAGGGGACCAGGTGGTACACGCACGCCTAGAACGGCTAAAGTTAGCAATTGTCAGAAACAGACCGTTATCAGCAAAGAGCTGCAACAACCACTCTCGACTGTTTATTAGACGAGTACCGCAAGAGTACGGACCACCTAAGACACGCTCGTCAGCGCTTAACCTACCTATGTGAGTGATCAAGTCTCCAGCCAGTAATAGTGTCCGTAAACCGTGCAGTGTGTAGAAGGTTAATGAGCTGGTGATAAAAAAAATCATTTTTGGTTACGTCTGGACTACAGTTCGTGGAAGCATATGCCGCAACAACAAACAGACAGTGTTTGTGATGGAAGTTTCTTCGTGCTCTAACCGTACCTCTGAATCTGACAGCGTATATGCGGTCGTCGACGGGTATCCAGTCAAACAGCGTCTTTTCTGCATATATGTTTAGGGTAGTTCCAACATCGACCTGACCAGTGGCTTAAGCAGTAGGGTCTCCAGAAAAGCACACATTGTACCCGCATCGTGAATGGGCTGACGGAGATGGAAGATTTGGCACTGAGCTAGGATCCTGGAGCAGTGTTTCAGCAAGACAACATATATCGATTGAGAGGATCTCCAAAGTACACGCAAGGGCTGCATGCTGACCTATTTGCACAAGTGTTTGGACACTGGAGGCTGCAAACTTAAATGGTGTTCGGGGGGGAGGGAGGTGAGTAGATGGTTTGTGTTCTTCTGGAGAAGGAACCTTGGCGTTTGACACACTACCATTCTGGATATGACTTCTGTCGCGAGAGGCAAATGAGGTGAGCCTCTGGTGTGTGCGCGTGAACGAGAATGGGGGTCACCAAGGAAAGGGCTATTTGACAAAGCATGCGGAAGCGAGACGAAACAGGTTGGTGCAGTAAAATTTAACGCAGGAGCAAACACAGCTGCCGACACCTCGGTCAGAGAGTTGTGGCATGGCAGAATTCACACGTAATATAAGTTTGAGTTCATGATTGTGAGGGTAGAATACTTCTCGGTTGCCCAGACCGCAGGAGAGGGTTGGTTTGATGGGTATTATCCCGAGCCTCTGGTTTAAGAGGAACTTAACCGACAAGGCAACGGGGAGAAGCACGGAGCTCGAAGTCCATTGGTCGTCGGTGATCAGTAGTGGTTTGGTCCATATGTCCTTCATATATAATCCGTCAATCCAAGAAGTTGCGACAAAAGCAGCGCACCAGTCCGCGGATTCATCAACGAAGACGGATCCGGTGCAGTAGGTCTGTTTAGCCAGGGAGTCCAGGACCGACAGTGCTGTTGAGACGCACGCCTCCTTTCGTCTGGGTCCGGCGATCAGGTTGATTCGCATGCCCTTCGAATGGGATCCAGCCATTCAAGGTACCCGTCGCACCTTGCGTACTTGTTGGAGCCGGTGGTCACCGAGGTGATTCGTAAGCCTTCCTCGGGGGTCTCCATGGCTGGCGGAGGCTGGAAGTGTCAGTACGCCATACGGACAGCATGCTAAACAGCGGGTGTGTTGTTCGGCAGACCATGTGGTCCCGCTGGGTCATGTGAAACCCTTTTGTGGTTGTGTAACATGCGTCATGTCGCAGTACTGTAAAAGGACTTATGTGGCCTTTCATAGGAGACTTGTCCATCGACCGTTAATCCACAACGCCCTGGTAGTGCTGCCGCTTATTGTCTGCGACTACTTATTGATCGGGAGAACCTTGCTTATTTCGCAGTTAGCTTCCACGTTGTAGGCCGTTCCCCAATCCGCAGCCTGGGAACGCGCTCGGTGGCGGTGAGCTAACCCGCTCGTTTACCCCGGTTCCCAGTGTGAGAGAGAGAGAGCGTGAAAACAGTCAAAAAGAGTTTCATTGAGGGTGTCGGACTTTCAATGAGTACAACAGCAGTCGGGGATTTCAATGGAAGTAACTACGCACCCTTCAAACCAGTTTCCTTGCTATCACTAACGGAAAGAAGTGTGAGAATAGCACTTTCAGAAAGAAAATTGACGGACAAACAGGCAATCACGAGACCAATACTGTCTCAGAAAGTGTCCAAAAGGCTGATCGACTACATTCGTATCCTCTTCTTAAGTAGGCTGTACCTGTTTTAATTTCGGGTGTACATTTGTAACTATACGTCAACTCACTCGGCTCCTCCTAGATATCCTGGGTAGAAGGGGTTGGATTAGGTGATTTCTACATAACCTATTCCGCCAGTTACATAGGCTGATTTGAAGCACAGGAACCGGAACGTGATGGGCACTCTAGGGGAAGCTTCACAATACTGACCGTACGATAGCTCTTGCTCTAGAGGTGGGAAAATATTTGTGGTGCTTGGAAGTATTGGTAGCTGATGATAATTTCAAGCCGACACCGTAGTTCCATGTGAGACCAAGTCCAGGAAGATGGTTGCCGGTGACGATAAAATAGAAAAGACCAAGCAGGATCATACGAGTAACGTAAATAATGCGTTAGCGGTGACAGTTAAGCGCTTAAACAGGTAGTACGGTACGTCGAGCTTGTGCCACGTTCCAAGCACTTGCTACTTTCCAGTTAAGTTGATTACAGTTGTGTGATGTGTCTGTTTTCTACCCTAGAGATTGTAATCGTGCACATACGTCGCATTCACTTGTAAATATCGCACACATGCGATTCAATAACCTATCCATATCTATCAAAGCCGTGTAAAGGTTTCCGATGCACGTACCTACATTCACCTAAACGTTTCACATACACGCTACATACATACTCACTTTCAAAAAACAGTACCCATTTGATAAGACATATTCGAAGCCAGCTCAAGGACAATGTGAGATTCGTGAAGTCTTAGCAACAGCGAGTCACATTTTTACGTGAAGCACCAACGACTTTGTGGTAAAAAGTCACTCGAATAACGACAGACTCACTCCTTAGGTCTAAAAAGTAGCCACTGTTATATGTTGTGGCACGTTCCGTTTTTGAGCTGGCAAGCTATTTATGTTTTCCATTTCACCTATCACACGCCAATTGTTAGACGAATGGAGCTTATCATACGAGCCCATTGCTTTGCTGCTTCTGACGCAAGATCGTTGGTTTGTGCTATCGAATCTGATTATTTACAATTTATTCGTATAACTACGTGATGGGACGGATCCTATGTCCTGAGAAGTTTGACGTCGACTCCAACGCAGTTAACGCCTCGAAAAAATGGAATCACCGGTTTTGTACGTTCGCTAATTTCTTGTCATCCCTTGACAGCCTTAATCCAAACAAATTGACTAAGTTGACCAACTACATCTCGTCCTCGGTCAATGAGTATCTCCGAATGCGATAGTTATGACGATGCAATCTCCATACTACGGGATTTCTAAGTGAAGCCGAAGAACGAAGTATTCGCTCATCACCTGTTAGCAACTTGTAGACAAGAAGATGGACAAACACTGGACCAGTTAGCACAAAGACTGAAGTCGCTTGCGAAAGACTGTAACTTTAAAGCTACTACAACGAAGCAGAACCGAGACGATGAAATCGGGGATGCTTTCATAAGTGGTCTACTGTCTAGCCAGATCCAACAGAGACTCTTGGAACAGAAAGTATTGAATTTTCAGGCCGCTTTTTATCAAGCTAGATCGCTTGAATTGGCAAAAAAGCAGTCCCAATTATACCAGTCAGCCTCGACTAACACCTACACCGCTGCAACAAAAGCCTCGGGAAACTCGCCCAGCCCCATCAGAATGTTGACGGTGGTAGTCTCCAACTCATCGATTGGCAAGTGCTTCTTCTGTAGATGACAAACGCCCCTGTTCGAAGTGCCCTGCTCGAGAAGCGTTATGCAATGGTTGTGGAAAGAAGGGGGTACTTTTAAAAGGTTTGCCTAATGTCTCTATTACTCATACGTCCATTTCGACTATCGCATCAGCTGCTGCTCCGGATTGCCTTTCGAATGTTTTCGTTAACCCCGAAGTAAACGGAACTCGCTTACAAGCTGTGATAGATATTGGCAGTTCTGAAAGCTATGTGACTTCTTCCGTAGTACCGCGGAACGACTGGAGAGTTCATAAATTTCAGTAAGATAACAATTGCTTCTACTGCCCTGTCAAGTGACACGCGAGATCACGTTCTGGCGTCCATTAGGTACAAAGATGCTGTGTATGAGGGGCTGAAGCTGTCAGTCTCACCACATTTATGCGCAGACATTATTTTTGGTCACGACTTCCTCAGACTTCATAAAAGCGTTAAAATCCCATTCGGCAGAACAAAACCACCGGCTCCACTCTATTCGCTGACCACAGCTCATATCGAACCTCCTCGCCTTCTTCAAAAATCGGTCATCGAGCCTTCCTCTTTCCCTTGGAGAGCTCAAATCTTGTTGGCCGCTAACGACGGGTACAAAAGAAGAACGGTCATTGTTTATAGCCAAAAGACTAACAGATATGTTGTAAACAATCAGATTCGACGACACAAACCAACCATCTCAAGTCAGAAGCAGAAGAGAAATAGGCCCGTATGACAGACTTCATTTGTCTAACAATTGGCGTATGGCAGTTGAAATGGAAAACGTAAATAGATTGCCAGCTCAAAAATGGAACAAACACCTCGAAATATTATAACATAATATACCCTCTTGGATGCCTATTCCATCCCCAAAATTAACAAGGTGATCGGACGCATTGCTGCGTACGACACATATAGCGCTATGGATCTAAAGAGTGCTTATTGTCGGGTCCCTATTCGTGAAGAAAAACCGTTTACGGACGTTGAGGCCTGCTGTTGGGGAAAGTCTATTTTCCCCAAAGAACGGTTTAATTTTTGAGATATCCTTGAAAATTAATTTGTAAATTTGAATTTCAGTTTTCGTGCCATAACGTGCTAAAACTTAAATCCGACGCACGTTTTCCCTTCCGTCTTTGATTGGTCCATTCCACTTTTAGTGGGCTAATTCCAGTAGGGTTGTCCAAGGTTGTTCAAAACTATATATACGCGAACGCTGGTTTGTCAAGTTTCCTTTGGTTTTAGAGCAAACACATTCTCGGCTAAAGGTCACGGTCTTCTGTGTTCTTCTGGGTTTCCGGGTATCGTTAAGCGTTGTATTACGTGTTCGTGATTCGTATATTCGTGCGCTGTCAATTCTCGTTATTGACCACCGGGTCATAACACCTGCGGACGTCAATACCAGTTTCGTCGGATTCCATTTGGCGTGATGAATGGCGTCGTGTTTTCCCAACGGAATAATAGCGCGCGAACGACTAAAAGATATCTTTGTTTACGTTGACAATATTACGGTGAGGAACCACCTCCGCTGAACATGATCTCAATCTTCGAGAGTTGCTAGACGTGGCCAGGAAATGCATATTGACTTTTAGTGAACTATAAGCATCACCGCCGTCAACTAACTCCAGGTTATGAGCTATCCAAGAACAGTATCAAACGAGATCCCCATCGCTTGAAACCTCCACGAGAATTAGCCCCTCTTCATAACTTGAAGTCAGAGCAACCGGTGGTGGGATTATTCGCTTACTCCGGTGAAATTCACAAACTTGTGCACGATAGCACATTCTCTCAGCCTATGGAATTCAGAGAAGCCTTTGACCCTTTAAAAGACGAGCTGTCCCAAGCTGCTATCTCTAATGTTCAATAGGACACCCTTTTAGTTGTTGAGTCAGATGCCTCTGATGTGACGATCGCAGGTTCTCTGAATCAAAATGCTCGACTGGTAGCTTCTTTCCCGCGCAGTCCGTCATCCAGCGAACGGTGCCATTCCGCCGTACAAAAGAAAGCGTATGCTGTCATGGAATCCAAACGTAGATGGAAACATTTTCCGCTTCGTAACCGTTTTAAACTTGTTACAGACCAAAGTTCTGTTGCCTTCACCTACGGCAATCAACACAGAGGGAAAGGCAAGAACGAGAAAATCGGGAGTTGGAAGCCGGAACTGTCGCCATTTAAGTTCGATGTTGTGTATCGATCTGGTAGAGATAATCGACCGGCAAATGCACTTGCACGTAGTTGTTGTGTGGCGCCAGTGACAAATATCGACTTGAAGGAACTACACGAATCACTTTGTCATCCCGGTGTCTCTCGATTGATGCACTTCGTGCGTGCCAAAAACATCCTCTTTTCTGTGGGAGAAATTCGAAGCGTTGTTGCCAAATGTTCAGTATGCTGTGAAATCAAACCTCGTTCTTCTCCAAAGCTCAAGGTGGGTTCATACAAGCCAAACAACCACCCGAAACATTGCCAATTGATTTCAAGGGCCCTCTTCCATCGGTAACTCAAAATCGTTACTTATCGACAATTATTGATGACTATTCTCGATTCCATTTTGCTTTTGCATGTCCCGACAAGATTAGCGAGACCGTCATTTCTTAGCTGCTCCCGTTGTGTGGCACTCCGGTGTGCATTCATTCTGATCGTGGATCGTCATTCGTACCGTCTAGCGCTCAAAAGTTTTTTCACGAGAGGGGGTCGCGACAAGAAGAGTGACATCATACAATTCATAGGGTAACGGGTAACTCGAGCTTTTGTATGGAATGCTATGGAAAACCGTGTAGCTCGCTCTGGAATCTCGTGAACTTAACAGTCAAACAATGGTACTTTGTCCTTCTCGATGCTTTGCACTCCGTCAGATCACTCTTGCAACTCTGCAACTAATGCCACATCACAAGAGAGATTGCTCCCCTATGACCGCAGATCGACCTCCGGAACAAACCTTCTGATTTGGCCTAATAAATCTGGACCGGTGTTGTTTAAGAGGAGTGTCAGACGGTCTCATTATGATACTAATGGCAAGGAGGAAACAGTTTCTGCTCATCAACTGGCCCCGAAAGGAGGACCCACGCTTGAGACGCCCTTGAAAGGATTATCGACACCTTCGATCGAAGAGACTGCATCTGTACCCTCTAATCGCATTCATCTCACGGAGCAGCACAGTAGTATTCCACCACAACGCTGAATCATATGGTTCCCCCAGTAGCGATCACTCACGTAATCATGAAACGTCAATCAAACGACAATGTGTTCACCAACAGAGTGAAAAACAAAGATGCATAGAACCATGACATATTGACGCTCACTATCCGTTATTGTTTCTCCTATCAGAGTACACACACTCAGTATTTTTGTGGCATTCGTTTCATTTTTGAGTTGACAATCTATTTTCGTCTTCTGTTTCAGTTGTCAAGCTAACCGTTAGATGAATGAAGCCTATTATACGGGATGTTACTCTCCTGTTTCTGACGCGAAATCGTTGGTTGTGTCGTCGAATCTGAATGTTTGCAGCAGGCACCCCTTTTGGTAGTCTACCTTGAGTAGACCGTCTCGCAGTCTGAACCGGGTCGTCCTATCTGCCGCACAGAGCAAGGTGGGTAGGCAAAAGCATGCTACTGCCGACCCCCTCACATTGTCCTATCAAATTTGGCTTTCAGGCCCCTCCAGACCCCCAACTCTGATAATTTCTCTGCAGGTCCCACAACAGATATAATTAATCATAGTAACACTGTGCCCATAAGTCCCAGCTCTCCCAACTTTTTCTTACACCAATTCAACTTTGATGCTTTTATTACTTCGTTGGGTAACCTATTCCACATGTGCACAATACGAATACAATTTTGTCCTAACTCCGTTTTACATCGTACCTTCTCTAGTGACATGTAGTTGCCCCACCCCCGCTTGCCCTTTTCTCAATTCTATCACGTGACACACGGAGACATTTGACGGTCCCCTCATCATTCTACATACTCCAATCAGATTCCCTTCTGATGTCTACGATACGGCGTGAAAATGCCTAATCTGCTTAGTTTGTCTCTACAGCTCATGCCTTTCCGTCCCTACACCCAACGTGTTGCCATGAGCGGAACTCTTCACAGGATTTGTCTATCTTTTCTAAGTATGGTGCCCACGTTTGTACACAGTACTCCTGGCGCGAACGTACGAAGGCGCAGTACAGGGGAACCCACAATTCACCCTTTCTACTGGAAACCGCGGCTTTATGCATGAACAATTACTTTCTAAACGTCAGTGCAGCGGAAACACACTGGGTCGAAAGTGAGAGGGAGCCATTGGCAAAAACCCCTGAGTCCTTCATTTGCTTAACTTTTTCTAGTCTCCCCTCACTCAACAACCCCCTTCCAGTTCCTGCTCCCTTAATGGATAGTGGGTGATATTTGTTAGTGTTCACAAGGAGATTCCAGTTTGTTAGTATTGGATCTTCCCCTTTGGTACGCGCTCAGTCGCTTGACCACAAAAACGAGAAATCATAAGGGACGCGGCTGCACTGGTTATTGTACGAGCGGGACAAAGCTTAGGCCACGGAAGCTCTAGATTTATAGGACAGATGATTACCATAGATGGTCGACAGACACGAAGCGAATCAAATGAGACAGCCATATTTAGCAGTCAGGGAGTCAGGACCAATCACATTACAGGAGATATCAGAAGGCAGCCGCCAGAAAATACACTGACCAGATAGCGCACAGGCGTTCGACCGCACACCTGCAATCTGAATGGGACCATACCACCACCCACAACCATAGCATCCTAGCTGAGCCGATCAAAGTGGCGTGATGCATCATGGCTGTCTCGTTAGGGGATGCGTCTCCTAACAATTAGCCACTCTACTATTCAGTTAAGATCTTTTCGTAAGTGACTAATTTGATATCATCTGCAGACAAAAACTGTCTGAATCTAGTCCCACCGACAAACCATTAACATAACTGCGGAAAAGCAGCGGGTCCAGTGCCGTACTTTGTGGGATTCCACCAAGTGGAAGCCCAACATTGGATACAGTACCACGGACCCGTATTTGCATGGTTCCATCCGTTAACGAATATCAGTTTACTTACGAATCCCGAAGCAATGCCATAGACTGACAGCTCTGCCACCAGAAGACAGTGGTTAACAAAGCCAACGGCTTTCTCAAGAGCAAGATGGCCAATGTCCAGTTCCTCACTTCTACCGACGGCGTCGACGATCTTGTCGACGAAAGTAGGGGGTTTTGTCATGCACTGCCTATCCTTCAAGAATCCCTGTTGTACAGGGTTAATCAACCTGTGCTTCACAAGAGTCACACTGGTATCTTAATTATCCCCTCCAGAACTTTACACAGTAGGCTCGTCAAGCTCACCGGACGATGATAGAAAACGTGCCTCCTGTCCCATTTTTTTAAACAACAGAATGACCACAGCATTCATTCCGCCATTAGGGATAACTCCTACAACTAGCAGTTTGTTGAAAAATGCCATGAGTGGCACCACCAATACCTCGACTAATACGTTTAATATTGCTGGGTGCAGACAATCTGACCCAGAAATCTTTTCAGCCCGAAGCACCGCAAGTTCCCTTCTAAAATCCACTCCTGCGACAATATAAGCCATGCTCCCTTGGCGAAACTCTTCATTTATTCTGTACACAGAGCTCCAGAAATCTATTCATCATCCAGTATCGACGACCCAATTCTAAATACCATTCCTGCCCGTTCGCGAATCCAGGCCAACGATTGCACACAGTCATAGAAACGTCCTGGGTTCTGCGCAGAAGTCTCAGCTGAGTTCTCCTCATCATCACCGCTATCAGCAGCAGCAGCAGCATAACGGCCGCGAGGCTGACCAAAAGGTACTTTGACTTGAGCCGTTGCTCACCTCAATAATGACGTGGAATAACCTACAAGACAAAGTTATTGAGGTTGAAAATAAAAAGACAACAAAGCGGAAGAACCAGAAATGGTATCAGTACGGATTCACAAATGACACATTGTTGCTTGACCATCATTTGGTTTCAACCAACTGTTGGTAGCCTATAGCCTCAGTATATAATGCCCGGTATGGTGAACGATAAGATGGCATGCAGAATACGTGACCCAACCAGCGCAGGCTGTGCAACCTAGGTAACTGACTAATTGATCGTGAATCCCAAACGTTTCAGGACACGCGCCAGCGAACGGTCGCATTGCTCACACGATCAGTCCGCTTGATGTAGGCAAACCGGTAGAGACAAAGATGGTAAAACACAGCAAATCGGTTGATATCTTCGTCGCGAACAACCCACGGTCCCGAACCATAGAGCAAAACAGAACATACACAAACATTACATACCTCTCCTTTCAATGGCAATCGAAAGTCATTTCGATGCCACAATTGACGCAGGCTGACAAAGGCAACTCATCTCTTTGCTGTCCTCATTGATCTTATTGGCAATATCACAAGCTGACGAGATAGTACTACCCAAGTCTGTGAAAGTGTCCACAGCCTCAAGCGGATTACCTGCAATGAAGAAAGCAGGAGCGAGACTGAACCGTCTTTGAAGCACTTCACACTGTGAAGGTGCGAAGCGCACACCATACAAAACAACCCGGTCAATCACCTTGTCCAGCATAGTCTACGTGCCTTCGGTAGAGGAGCTAAGTAAGACCATGTCATCCGCATACTCCAGGTCCGTCAGCCTAACGCCAGGAAGAAGCTCAGCACCGAGATCATCAGATTCCTCAAGCGCATCTACCAGAATGTCGTCCATGACAAAATTGAAAAGGAAGGAGGAGATTGGACACGCTTGGCGAAAACCGCTAAGAGTGATGAACGCCGAAGACAGTTGTTCATAAACTCTCACCCTGTTTGCAGAGTGAGCATACGATGATCTTAACAGACTCACGTATTTCCTTGGTACTCCTTGTAGGGAAGAGAGTTCCACAGGATATCCCGAGCGACTGAATCGAAAGCAGTATTCAGGTCCAAAAAGACCACGATCGTCCGCTGTCTGTAAGAGTGTCGATGCTTCAGGATCTGTTGCAGAGTGAAGATGTGATTAACGCACCCTCGACCGGATCGG
>QNGE01001174.1:11638-30510 GCA_008508345.1 Paragonimus westermani
GACGTAGTCATTTTCAGTAGTTAGGTCCCTTCCCGTCCCCTTCTTTTTCGTTCTCTCTTTCTATATAGGGTTTGCTGTTTCTTCATGGTTGTGTGGCAGTTAAGCATTAGTTTTAACCACTGATGTATTGCTGTCTATGATGATGATGATGATGATGATGATGATGATGATGATGACACTTCCTGGTCGTTTATGCTGCGGAACGGAGTTAACCTGAGGGACTCCACCTCGAGTTTCTGACTCAAAAGTGTGACCTGTGAGAAAGGATACAGGCTTTCTTTGGAGACTTTACCCGAAGCCAGTGACTCAATAGTCCGACTCACTTGGCACTGAGTGTTCTACCTAGCTGGATGGTACAGTGAGTAGGACGTTAGTGTTGTTTATGACTGACGCGGCTCGCAAAGAATGTATTCGAAGCTACATTGGGCTTTTGAGTAATACCGAAGGTTTTTATACTTTGGGGGCGAAGAGTGCTTGCCATACGGACCAGCCATATCGTTTAGTCGTTTCTGTTTGGTCTGAATGTTCTCTGCGGAAGGACTAGATAATGGATTGTCGTCCGCGTAGTCACTATTTACCGGTCCATTGCCTGGCAGAAGCTTCATCTCGAGTGGTTTTCCCAGATTGTGGTCATATAGTTGAGAAGTAAGTAGGAGGTCGGACGCTATTTGAAGTGAAGAACGCCGGAGTTAATTGCCCGTAAGTGCACAGTCTGCATTTAGATCAGTTGATACTTGATATACTTTACTGGGGCTCCTCTGAAGCCAAGACAGTCCCAAAGACCGTGTTGGGAATGTGAGTCAAGAGCATTTGTGTTCAACAGGAATCGGTCGTAGCAAAGTCCGTCCTTTCCATTTGTCTTTTCTCCTAGCCCGAGTTCGGTTTTTCCTTCACGTTTATGTGGGAGTTAAGTATTGACGTGAATCACTGATTTTTTAATTCCCTTGAGGACACCGACGAAGACACCAACGACTGTTTTCCTAAAATGCGCTTGAGTTCGCTACCGTGGGGCTGCCGCTGATTGGAATTTTGAATGCCGGCCTGGATTGCGTTTTACCGTACTGTGCTCTGGCACTAATAACTGTCTTCACTGCATAGTGAAAGACAGCTGGGTAACAATCTGGTACCGTAGATCCTAACGACCAGGCTTCCCAATACCTACTTCCATCTGCCCTTTCGGCTGCTTTTTCGGTATCTACTCTTCAACCATCCTATTTGCGTGGTTTAGCCAACTCAGTTGATTCAGCATCACTGTGGGTTCTATCCATATTCGCTCGGTGAAGTATCTCCAATTTAGAATCCACATACGGATACCCATGACACACCCTTGACGTTATTGGTGAAAACTGATTAGACATTGTGCACCTAATTGATATTGTGTTGATGTTACATTGCCGTACAATAGCGTGAGTAACACCATGTCTTCATGGAGAAGTAGGTGCGCTTCCACTTTTAAACTTTCGTTCCTCCGGAGGTTTCTTCAAAGAGTTCGAAAGCACCACTAGTCTTGGCGTTGCTAACTGGCAGCTGGACATCTAATGGCACATCTGACAGGTTGCTATTCAGCTATCAGTAGTCAGCTCTGTTGCCTGTAATGTCATTTTTGCTGCCGATCTCAGGCCTGAATGCGACATTCGCTCGTAGGAAGTTCAATGGAAGGAAATGTCTTATGCTCGTTGAAATCCTGTGAAAGTTTGGCTATTACGATCGCCAGAGCCATTCACTGAAACGGTATCACACGGATGTTCGAGTTGCGTCATAGGCTTCGAAACGTCGTCTATTCAACGGGCAACTATTTGTGCTGTATTCCACCTAAGTACCGTTCACCAAGTTCTGAAAGAAACTATAGACTTATTAGGGTTGAACCTATCTCATGTTTACTTCATGCGAGTGACGATATTAAATTCCTCATAGACCGATCCACCCGATCTACATGTAGCATTTTAGTTAACTTAACGAACATACATGGGCAACCAAGCCTACCCAGCACCGTCCACATGAATTTACGACTCGTGAAATCAAAAGTCATGATGGCTGCGTTTGGATTGGGCTTTCTTGAACTGACGAGCGGAGAACACCTTGTCACTCCTTTTGTGACTTGCCAGAAAATCTCATTGTTCCTCGGATATATTAACTTCCAAAAAAATACTAGATTGGCAGCGTCCGTTTTGGATTATCCTGTCACAGTGACCAAAGCCAGAGGACGCCCGCACACAACACTCGCTAAAAGTGGCTTGCGCTGCACCACTTGTGGTTCTCTTCTTAAATGTACCTGGTGTAAACTCGAAGGAATAAGACCAAAAAGCGTGTGGGTGGAAACCTTTGTACCCAGCCGGCCAGTGTTAGGTGGTCGGTTGATAGGCTAGTGTGGAAGTGAAACCCTAGTCTTCGAAAAAGATTAGAGGCTCCAATGGTAAATTCCGAACGAGTGACAAGAATATTGAGAACATAAGACAAAAAGTAGTTCAGTATAGGGGTGCGCGTAATTGAACTCTAGATTGGATGAAAAAAGAAGCAAAATTTCAAAGTTGGGCGGAAATAACAAATAATACATTTATCATACATTGCACCAACATAGCTGAAGAAATGAATAGGTAGAAGGCCACCATGACAAGACTTCTGAAAAGGAGAGCGTGTGACCTAACAATCGACAGCGGTCGTTGCTTGAGACAAACGAAGAAAGAATATAACTGACAACCTGTTTGAGCCCTACGTACTCGTCGTCTGTTTGTTGACTGTATATTATAAGTACGTTAAAAGCCTAATAACCTGAAACGGTCAGCGTATCCTCGTAACGCCATATAGTCATGTCACGACGACCTGTAGCTCTTATGGTTCCCTTGCTATCGGGCGCTTCCATTCACGACCACACAGCCGTTGTCTATTGAACATTCGGACGCCCGTCCGGATCTTATTCCTCGAGGCTGTCCGGTTCAATTCTAAATCTTCTCAACATCTAAAGCCGATATTGTAACGCGAAAGACTTACTTTGATGATATCCTGGTACCTCAGTTTCTGAACACCAGGATTTCAGTTACCTGCTGTTACTTGCCTGTATGGCAGCTGCTGCGGAATCCGGTTGTCGCCCATTCTACAGGCGTTTCCCAGCTGACGAGGCTAATTAACTATCAGCGTGGCTTCAATCCCGTTCGCCTGAGTACTTTGTCGTTCGGAGCCATGCCTGGCCACTGAATATGCAAGAGCATCTTAGGCATTGCAGACGGAAGCGGCTCAGATACTGCACATTTCGTTGATACGATGTCTATTTTTCACTGTCACACGACAGCTTGTGCAGCGACATTGAGTGGTAGATGGACGGCTTAGTTTTCATCTTCCGATTGCGGCTCTTCCAGACACGTCTTTCAGGTCGTCCGAAAGCAGCGCCAGCCTTCGCTACACGAGCTCGCAACTCGTAGTCCGCGGACAGAGTGCTGCCTAAGTGGTGGAAGTCTGTGTAATTATCCACTTCCCCCCCATTAATAATCATCGTTGGAGTACGTGGCCGGCTTTGGGCACCGAAACGTCGAATATTCAGCAAGCGGCTATCTGTGCTACATTCAACTTCCACACCGTCCTCCGAGTTCTGAAGAGCAACTGTTAACATTACTGCCAAGCATAAACTAAATATGGAAGACACAACCCTGTTTCGCACCAGTGACAATGCTGAAACCATCAAAGATCGTTTCACACGATTGCACATTCTCCTTCGTATCCATGTGCAACACTCCAACTAAATTGACTAGCCTACCTGGACGTCCAAAATTATGGGGCACTGTCCACGATAACTCACAGTTCTTGGAATCAAACTTCTTGATGAAATCTACAGAGAGGGCATACAGCAGCTGGTTGCGTTCACGGCACTTCTGGACCTATTAACAGCGAACATCATTTCGAGTGCACTGCGGCTCACCCGAAGTCCTCGTTGCTCCTCGGGAACAATGGCCTCCAAAACTTCTGCTTTTAGCCAGTTCATGGGAATTCTTGCTAGCACGTTTCCAGTGCAGCTCAGCAAGTTGATGCCGGTATAATGGTCGGTGCATTGTTTAATACCCTTGCTTTTGAACAAAGGTACGATCAGGGCATTCTGGGAATCTTTATGGGCTACATCCTGTTTTCAGATTGAGTGAATCGACCGAAGCAGAACGCGTTCCAAAACTGGTTGACCGTTCTTCAGAATTTCCCTTGGCAATCCATTTTCACATGCAAATTTCAGGTTTCGCAGTTATCTGAGGGATATTTGCACCTCTGACATCCTGTTATGGCAGACTATTCATAGTCGCTTAATCGATGGTAGCATGAAGGTTTAGCAGTCTACCAAAGTACTCGCCAGATTCTCATGATGTCTTCCGTTTGAGTGCACAAAAAGCCGAAGTTCTCGTTAATCACTGTTCCAGTAGACTAAACGGATGGACCGAAAGTCGCTTTCAACGAATCGTAGAACTATGTGCTGTTGGCACTCAGTTTACTGCTGGATCGGCTTACTTTGCGTTTTCAACCAGTCGTTCTTGATTCTACAAAACCGTTCGGCGAGTTGTTGGCCAATACCCCGAGGCGTGGCTCTTTAGGCCCCATTGTTTGGGCCTGTTATTGAAGCGCCACAAGGCTCGTCCTTTTCTCGTACCAAGTTGGAAATAGCTGTTGTCTTCGAGCTAGTCTGAGTGGTTCTGGTGTAGCATGCCTATCGTTCTGGCGGCTGTTATTAACTTTTCCTTGAGGTGTTCCCATACACTTTCTGGGGGTAATGTCTACAGGGGTGTCTTTCAGACAAACGAAAGCTGCACGTTGAACTACGGTCCTCGTCTTTGAGTTCTGCACTCGTTAACACCTAAGTTGTTTTTATCCGGATGGTCTACAGTAAGCAGACTTGCAAACATAAATAAACAATTTGGTTTTGACCAACCTGCGACATTCAGCTACATTCAGCCTAGCGTATCACTTGCATAATTTTTACTGTGCAATCGCACTGGCTGGAACTAAGTGTTTGTGATAGTCAGCCGGATAGCAGCACACAGGCAGAGCAGACAATCATTGTTCTCATTGACTGCATCAACACTGCAGAGTCCGGGGATAGCCGGCCAACCTGCTGACTTGAGCTCAACTGGTGCGCTGAAGTCACCAAGAACAAACAACCGGTCACTCACGATTGTCGAGCGGATTTTGACGGATAGCTGGACCATGAACACTAAAAACGGTGACTAGACTTACTAGACTTACTTCGCCCTGGTCGCAAGCCTACAAACGTGACTCGCGGGCTAGTGCTGTGCGGTTTGCCTGTCGTCAAAGAATTGATGCTGTCGGCTACTGCAAAACAGACACTGTGCTCCGAAGCGCCGTCTGCCGGGTAGCCTATCAAGTCAAAAGTGTACACAGCACCTACCTCCCGGAGCTTACCTAGATCTGCAGGCCTTATCTCATTCAAGACTGTGACGTCGCTGCTGTAGCCGCTCAGTTCCATGGCAATCGGTGCGGTGCGGTGTTTCGGTGCTGTGTCAATCCAGTAGCGTACACACATTCCATGTTCCGATGGACAACGTCTTGTGTCCACGCGCATGTCTCAGATTAACATGAGTTTCCGACTCAACCGTTTCACCACTGCGACAAAAGGAACTAGATTTTTCATGTCTGACTTGAGAGGCAACAGGATGTAGAGCTTTTCTGGGGACCTTATCTAGAGCCGGTGACTCAAAAGTTTGACTCTCTTGGTAGTTAGGGCTAACCCAGCTCTCGGGCTCATTGAGTAAGACGCTATCAACTCATTCCGATTATTGTTGCGCTCAGTAAGTGTTTCGTAAATCGCATGAAGCACCCGAGAATTTGCGCACGTTCTTTGACCACGTAGATAATACGTCGGCGGTGAAAGTCAGCCGCTGGGCGATTGGAGTGCTCTGCGCTTGAGGAGCCCTCTTCTAACCCCCCTTTCTGTACTCGGGAGACAGCAGTGCTGCAACTGTAAATCTAATTTTCTATGTACTCTGCCTGGGCACCCCCTACGCAGCCATTGGTGCGACATACAAACCTATGAGCTCAGCTGATTTCTTCCTACCATTTCCCTTTGTCCTGTGTGACATGGGGGAAACTGGAAGGGCTGAAGTCCTAGTCAGCATAGCCGTCCCGATAAAAACAACACACATGCTTGATCACTACGCTAAGGTTGCAAAAAAGGTCAGGAACAGCAACAACAAAATACATCCCCGCGTAGACACACAACGATCTGTTCTTATGACGGGCGAATGGCGTTTCTGAGCGGTGAAGTAATGGGCTGTAAGATCTACCGCTAAGACGGTGACCACACCCAGGTGCATATATACATAAGTGTCCGTTGACTTCGATCACCGTGATAGACGATGATAGACTGTAATAGACTGAGTACGGACAGGCTTCCAGCTGCAAGTACGAACATTGGAATCAGCAAATTGCACTCTATCGCTACAGCCTTGCCAGTCGAATTAACAATCTCAGACCCTGCCACTCAGGGTAGGCTATTTCTATACTGTCATCCTTAAACAACCCAAAACTGTAAACGTAAGCTAAGTAGTTCAAGTTCACGTGCATCAGTGCAAAACTGTTTGAGCTAATGATTAATGCTGTCGTTACGAAACCTCTAAGCGATTTCTTGTCCTCTCTGTTGAATCACTTATTCACTTGGTTCGCGTCACTTGATTCAGAGAGCTTTCCTGATAAGCGTTACCATTCTTCCGTTTGTCGTCTATGTATTTTATGGACGGCGCAATGTCTTCTAGTTGTTTTCAAATACCTTGTCAGTATTTTTTTATTTTAGTCATTCTTTCTCCTTTTGCTAAACCGTAAGTTCTGCCTTTTGTTTACGTTCCATCGCACTCATTAACTTGATACCTTTATGTTACGAGTGAGTGAGTCTGTTTCACTGGCTCCAACACTAATGGCACATTATTGTTTTTGTATGATTAGTTTGATTTTGGTGTAGTCTGCTATTTCGATTATTTCGTTGGATTGCATTGTGTTCAGCGTCATACCGCTTTGCACCTGATAACTCATGGTCAGCCTGCCGTTCAGAATGCCTGCTTTTTTCCCATTCTTGTTGTGCATTGCAGCATCAAAGTTCCATCTTATTTTCACTTCCTACCGTACGCCATTTGCTTGGATAACAGAAAAGCAAGTTATGCTGAGAAGCATGTTTCTGTGACTATTGACCTCGATATAAATTGGGACAATCCTTCTCCCCAGGAACGTGCAGCCCTGGAGATTCTCCAGAAGCGTTCTTTTTCGAGCTCTCAGATTGAAGCGATGGATGCAACGTATATGGAGAACTGGAAGGCAGTTATCGTAAGCGTTTTTAAAGAATAACTTATGTGTTGACTTTCGTTTCCATTTTTAACGCATGCAGTTTATTGCCAGGGTTGACTGTGCGATCTATTTTTTTGAATTGATGCGATCATAATTGAGTATCCGTCATCCATTATCAATAAAAGCGCAATGTCAAACAATACGGGCGGTTGGAAGGACAGTAGCAGCATGCAAAAGTAGGCGGAACACATCTCAGCCACGGGATCAAACATTCACCATGCTTGATTGCTTTATTAGTGTCACATCTAACGGGTTCTTCAGCAACACACTTAACGAACCACTAGATCTCCTATTGGAGAGGCTTGGCACACGGACTGAAGGAGACGGCGAAGCGAACTGCTTAACCCTTTTGAGAGGAATGTTTGTCTTGCCGTTACACTGCATTGGCCAGTCAGTCGTAAGTTCCACGGATAGACTCTAACAAATCTAAAGGGAAGGTAATACACGAAGGACTGCTGAACCAGCAAACGTAAGAATCGGTGCGATAGAAACTTTTATTTTCCCGCACTATTCATAAACCCATTGTTTGATGATACTGATTTTAGGAACCGCATAACTAGCAGAGACCTGCTGTTCTGTGTGCTGTCACCTATGGATTCGTCGGGCAGATCCTCATGTTAAAAAACTCACCCTCCCGTTATTGCAAATAGCGCAAGTTTTCAAACGTTACAACTTCGTCAATCACAAATCGACGTACCTAAAGTAGCACGGAAACAGGCGCTTCACGCTTACAAGTGCGCGCTCGCTCCTAGTATAGGTCCCCACCAGATGACATTGAAGCACATTGGGCACACACGGCATGCAATGCATAAGTACGGTACTGTCTCGTGGAGGTACTGCTATTCGTTTAGCTGCCAATTGGTGGGTCTCTATGCGATCACTTGAACTTCTTGACGGTCACCGGAATATTCCATGCAACAGCGAGTATAACCGAGGGGTTCGCCTGTTTCCTATTGCGTTAAAGTTGCCCGCATGCATTGTACTTCGTAGACTAAGCGAAACGGGCGGGAATCATCTGTGAGGAGTAAGCTGGGTTTCGCCTGGCCGTGGCTGCATTGATCACATCTTCATATTTCACCAGATGCTTCAACCCCATCATTCATATAGGCCATCAGTTGTCCTCTTGGACATCAGATGGACCTTCGATTCGGTTGGCAGAGCTGCACTGTGCAGCTGCCTATCAAGGAAGGGTGTGTGTGAAAAGTATGTGAGCAACCTGAGAGCAATTTGCTGCCAGATTTCGGGCAGGATTAGGGCTTATGACCGCGTATCGTCGACCTTTTGCATCTCAAGTGGGGTGCGACAATGTTGTCCAGCCTTCCCCTTCTTATCTAACTTCGCAGTAGACGGGATCCTAGAGTGTACCCTGGTAGACTACACATATGATGGTGTGGATTTTCTCTCAATAACTCGACTTCGAGACATAGGGTGTGCAGATGACATCGCCGTAATCTGCTGGGGTTCACAGGGGACCAGAACATCTTAGACAGAGTGGGAGCTTCAGTTCGTCAGTTTGGTATGGTCTTTGCACCTACCAAATGAAAGGTGCTGTTGAGAAATCGGCAGAACTGTACGTCTGCCCTCATCTTCGGTGGTGAACAGTTGGAAGTAGTTGGGTTTCTATATCTTGGGGCTGTATTAGCGCTGGTGAGATGTCTGATGAGATCATAAATCGCATAGAAAAGGATCGGACAACGTGTGCCAACTTACGCCGTCTATGGCGTCGGCGAAATCTCAGTCATTCCGTGGAAGGCCGAGTGTGTTGTCATCGTAAGGACAGTCCTGTTGTGCGACTGCGAAAGTTGGTCCATTTGCGCGGAGGATGTTCAGAGTATCCGTTTCCGACCATCGGTGTCTCCGAAACATTAGCGGCTTGTTGTGGGAGCACCGTGTCAGCAATGTCGAAGTTCACCGAAGTGTCTTCGGAACGGATAAATATTGGATCACCCCTTGGTTACACGCGCAATTATTGACCCAAAACCAAGAAAACACAAGAGACGTGGCAACACCGTCCATTGGAAGAACGAGTCAAAATTACGCCACAGAGGCTCTAATTTCATAGGACGAAAGGATCACCATACATGGCCGGTAAGACGCGAAGCAAATCAAATATGACGATCGTACATGACAGTCTGTCACAGAACGAATCAAATGAAACAATCATCTGTGGTAGTCAGAGCGTCATAACAAATCACGTTACAGGGGGTATCAGAAAGCAGCGCGAAAAAACGCAGTCCAGACAACGCACAAGCGTTCGACCGTACGGCTATAATCTGATTAGCCAAGTAGAACCATACCACTGCTCACGACCTGTTATATCGCGGAGCGACAGAGTGGATGCTATTGAGTTGGAACGATTCCTAGGACGCAGTGATATGGTACGCACTGTTTTACACCTAAGAGCCGATTTTCCCCAAAGCCGACTATGAAGGGAAAACATTGGTCTCTCGAAAAACAGCGTTTATTGTCTCAGCCCGAAGTTCCGAGTGCCGAAAAGCCGAAGTCAAAGTACAAAATGCAGCTCTTGCTTTTTTATTGCTCGTCAAGCCATCGGGTGAAAAAAAACCCAGCGAACTAGCGTCCAGTATGTGAGTCGGCGCCAGAGGTAGAAAAATTGTTGGTACATCAAAGGAACTCGGCTTTACAAGAAAAACGGTAAATATTCATTCCAGTTAGTGGACAGTTTTTTTTGGGGTGTGTGACATCCCCAACACCCCTTTTTAGAGTATTAGATTCGGGGGTTCTTGGGATTCAACTTGAAGCGCACAGTAGGTTTTCTCTTGCGGCCAGATTTCCATGTTCCATCATTCGCAGGGTAATCTCTGGCGTACACGGCTGACCCCATTTTGAATAAAGATCCATGCTTCGCCAGTGGCGTCTTTTGATAAGCCGTGGTTCTCAGCAGCATGGCGTGGTGCATTGTCCGAAGTTTTCGGCCCATGAGTACTTCTGCGGAAGACAGCTGATTTGGTGTGGCACAGTTGGGAGTGGTTCTGTAGACAATCAAGAATTTTCGGAGGATCTCTTTCGACGTTCCCTCTCCCCGTGACTTGAGATGCGCTCGCTTGAAAGTATCTACGAAGCGTTCAGCCTGACGGTTGAACTGGGGATGGTAGGGTGGAGAGCGTATATGACAAATGGCATTAAGCGTGTAAAAATTCTGGAACTCACGTGATGTGAACTGTGTGCCATTGTCTGATACGATGGTCTCTGGGAGTCCATGTTGGCAAAATATTCTCTGCAACACCTGCAAGGTCTTCGATGTGGTCGGGGGAGATACAGCGGCGATCTCCGGCCATTTGGAGTAGGCATCCACGAGAACCAGATAATGTACTCCGTTGATGGGACCAGCGTAATCGATGTGTAGCCGAGACCAGGGTTTGTCGGGTTGCGGCCAGGGTACCGCTGCCAAGCGAGGGGGTTTTTTGGCTGCTTGTTGATCGGACAAAGCGTGACTCACGTGATTACACATTGTGCTGATGGGAGTGTCCGCCAAACCGAGTCGACCAAACCAGTCGAGGCCAAGTAAGTTGAGTTTTGATGTTGTCATGAAGCAGGATCCGTGAAACGTTTTACCACGGAATGAAACGCAGCAATGCAGCTGACCCGTGAGTGGAATGTGACCACCACATGCACTGATGGCGATCTGTTTGGCCTCTTGTACCGGAGGTTGCCCGAGCGTGTGCCAGAGTTTCTCCGAAATGATAGTTATGTCGGATGCAGTGTTTAGCTGTAACCGGACTGGCCGACCATTGATATGAGGGGTTATGAACTTACGTCGGCTTGGGGCGTTGACTTGGAAGACTGTCATCAAGGTATTTTTGTTGCCGACTGTTGTGGATCGTGACTTAGATCGCGACTTCGATCTGGACCTTGAACCAGCAAGTGTACGTTGCTGACCTGAATGACAATATCCTTCTTTATGGCCGACTCTGTGTGCATCGTCGTAACTTTTGCTTTATTCCTCCACATTCGTTTCCACCTTCACCTCACACAACACTTCTTTTTGTCATATCATAGCATGTTTGCCACTGCTTGTGATTTTGCGCGCTGTATATATATATATATACTGAGTGTGTCGGGTGGAAAACACGTGGTAAATGTCCACCGGTTGGTAAGACAAATACTTGATAGACATTGCTTGATGAGAAGCGGAAAATCTGTTGCGCAGTGTCACCAACTCCGATTGGCAGTCGTGCATCCAGTGTATGCCTTTATTTACTTTAGAAAGGGACGAGACTGAATTGTGCATCGGTCTTTTGTTTCGCTGTAAGCTGTTAGTCTTCAAAAACGTTTTTTTTGCACACAGTTCTATTATATGCTTGCTTCGGGAGTGTTCGAGGAACGGCGCCATCTGGCCCTTTCTCCGGCCACCCCTAGAAGACCAGTTTATTCAGTCGCCACTAGTGGATGCCACAGTGTTTTTGTGATCTTTCTTCGTGAAGATGGCCAGATGATCGTTGTTAACGCCCATCTTTGGCTTCATCTGGACTGGTCACTCTGTACACAGATAGATGAGACGAACATGCGACACACTGTCTGTTTGATATCTACCTACCTAGTATGATTGAACGTTTACATTCTGCCATACATTTATCAGATCACTGGTTCTTCGTTAAAGTTTCGACAGTTTTGCTTCCACCGATCCACTCTTTCACATAAAATTAGTGTGATAACTTTCTGTGTAGAAACACATTTCTACTGGCCAGTCGCTTGGTCAAAGTATTGGGTTAGACTGTGTAAGTACTAATTGGCTATATTCGCTTTCCAAGTCAGCCTGTCACTGTGACCGAAACCAAAAGGCTCACAAATGCATCACTTGTTGTCTCATTCACGCTCCTTGTATCCAATATATACTCGAATGACTAACACTTGGAGCACGTGAGTGTGGGCCTTTAAAGTCCAGTCGGTCAATGCTGATTACTCGGATGGTAGACTAATGTGAATGTCAAACTCTTATTCCTCTGTAACATGAATAGTAATGCTTCAACTTCACACTCTAAACCAGAACAGATATTGGGAATAAATCAGATGGAGGATTGATATTACACGATTTGTATTCAGACAAGTTTCACTTTATCTTTACTAGTGCATACAACAGGCCGTCTCTTTGTCGACTAAACGATATCAGCGTTGTTTTTATCCACTTTTTTTTTTATGAAGAAAGGACTTTTCAAGATGAGTCTCAATTTGGGAGTAGGTATTTTATAGAGGATTGAGAAGAGAAATTTAAAATTTTACTTAGACACCAAAAAACCCCTCAGGATACAGTGTTAGTGTCAGGGTTAAGATAGCGGAGTAACATCACACAAGTTTCTGAAAAGAAGAGTGAGTGGGTCATCACACGATGTGGGTTGTTGGTTATGTATGAAGAATTAGGTGGTCGAGTCAACGTACTTGTGCCTGACTCACCGTCTCCTCGTTGACGGTTCGTTGTGAGTATTTTGGTGAGTTACTCGTCCGATCTTGTCTACAGTGTCACTTACAGTACGGATCTCAAACCTCAGTTTGACGCCTCCGCTGGGAGAAAGCTGAAAACGAAAATGTCATGTCTGTGCTACTCCCTGTTCGAAATTGTTTTCGCCATGGTATCAGCAGCCGTGGCGATTTGCTGCGTTTTTCATTTAACACATAATTGTCTGGAAACAGTATTGTGCTGATGGTCGAGTTGTGTCACCGGCTTAGAACACCAAGACGTTGTATATTCAACAAACGACCATTCACATAGTGCTCTCTTTGAACATCCACAAACCTAAATTCGTTTCAGTGGTGGTTCTATCGGAATATCGTTAACAACATTGATGATTAATGATGGCTGCTTACTGTTCTCGTAGGAGAATGCACTATCATGCTAACCACTTTTAGGCTGCAATCTCCTTCTGTCGATGTCCTTTACCTCCGCTGAGACTCGCAACAAAACTTTATCTTTCTTACACGTCTCTAACGGTATGACACAACACAGCCTATGCTCATCATTCGCTTCTCTCTTGGCCATGTGGCCTCATCTGTGATGGTATTCCATACCATCGGCACAACAGTACCTCATCAGTGAACCATCGGGATGCTTTCTGTTCGTACTGCAGCACGAACACGGCAGGCTCGAATTTTTTAAATGCTCCTAATGATTTTTTACGGAAATTGGGGACTTTCACAATATCTTCTTGTAGATTGACAAAACCAATATTGAAATAGCGTTCATTCCATTCAAAAAGTGCTGGTGAACACTAACATTCGATGAAGGATCGAATTTTCCAATCTTTTTCTTAACTCGGGCCAGAGGTAGAAAATCTTTCCCAGTTCTAAGTTATGCCAGATCACCGTGTTGATAGAGTCTTATACGTGTTTCAGAAGTGCATTTGATAGGTTTCGTTTTGTATCCACAATTTTCATGCCTCATAACTAAACTATTCATGAAGTAAAGGTGATTATTTATTTTTCAGTATCATTTTTTCCGAATATTACAATCCGTGTAGTCATTGAAAAGCATAGATGGATGGTAGACGAATATACGATATGAGAATCGCAAGCACATACTGCGGCACGTAGTGTTATTCAAAACTCCAGGAGAACAAAAAAAATCTTACCTTTAACCGTTAATTAATTTGCTTTCAAACTAAAAGTGACGTACCCGACCGGCGTCTGCGCTTCTAGGGATTTTGATTAGTGCTGTAGAATCCAACCTCGATGTATTATAAGCGCAATCGGCCAACCAGAAGACAGTGGAGGTGCGCGGAAATGGAGTTTTGAAGCAAACGGTTAAAGTACAAACTACAAACTATTCTTCGCGAATAAGTTCCAGAAATTGAACTTTTCTGATAAAATAAGCTTCCTTACACAATTGACACATGTGTACTCGCGTTCAGGCGTGCCTCTCTTTTCACCATTGATAAGCGGTACAGCTGGTGTTTATCAGACAAGGTGACTTGTCCACGTACGAATTCATAAATCACCAGATAACGTTGCTCTGGTTTTCATGGATGTTTTCAAACGATTTTTTTGTAATTGTATTTTGACAGTACACGATTGCGTCAAAACTTGTTATTTTCAAATCTTGCTCCTGGGTGTACAACACATATGGGGACTGGAAGGGGCGGGCGGTATGAAGAAAAGTCGATCAATGTTTTGGTCGTCACAGTTGCTCAACGGGTGCTGGAAATGACGTCACCGTCCATTCTCCACTTCGCTTTGAACGTGAGGCATTTGAGTGGTTCTGATAGTCTTGGGACGTCTTAGCAGTAACTACCCCCATGTCTTTGCTTATAGCTGCCTACTTAACCTCGACTCTATCGTGTGCACCTGTCGGATTCTGCGCAATCTGACAAAATCAGAATCAGGTCACTTGGTTGCTGCTGCTATGTGATCTATGCATACTGGTCAGCCTTTCATCGTGCAAGTTTATAGCCACTAAAAGGTGTTCCTGTTTGTCTGTCAATCATTTCTGTTTGACTATATGTATGACAAGCCAGCTGTATTGTACAGGTAATGGATGAACCCTCGATCAATCCATTGCTTGTATATAAACACTTTCTTTTCCTTCTTTCTCGCTAACTCTGTTCCACTGAAGTCGGTGTGAGCAATCCGACTTTGTTCTAAATATTTCCGCTCATTTCAACATCATCCATTGAAACCTTAGCCACTCTTCACTAACCTCCTTATTGGACGTATCTTTTCCCGTTGAACTGGCGAACGTCTATTTTTGTGAATCGCTTTTCTTAAAGTTTTCCTACTGTCCGTTTTCCTTCCTTTTGTGCTACCCTGTGCGTTTGTGTGCTTGTAACAATGTCTTCGATGTTACTGTGTAGTTTTTCTACTTTTGTGAGTAGAACGTATACATTAGGAATGTCGGCCAATTGAATGCAAATGAACATATGCAGTATTGGGCTTGATTTTTAGGAGGTTGGAAAACGCTACCGTTTCTTGTTCGGCCCAGCATTTACTTTTTCTTAGCAAACGTCATCCAAGGTACGGGTCTCCTGATTCATCCAGCTTGTAGCTAGGGCAGTTGTGATCAAGACTGGTGCTTGAACGCACTGATACAGCCGTTTCATTGCGGAACCCACCAGTGAAGTTTTAAAGAGTCAGTCTTGGGACGGCGTCTTATACTGACGTGGTACTCAGATTTTCAATTTTTTTTATCGCGTATCCATTATGAGGTGTAGCCACTTGGTTTGGGTTGTTTGGGCGTAGACCTTCAGAGCATTTTAGTATCGGGTGCTGTTGCCACCGGGAACTTGTTTTTAGTCCGTTCGATCGCCTAAGTTTAGTGTATATACATATTCCGTTACAGTATTATTTGTTAGTAAAACTGGTATCTGTTTGTACCGTATTTTTTTTTGAAAATGCCGGTTTCTTCTACAGATACAATTAGAGGTCTTGTTTGGGCGTTTGCGGCGAATCGAACATTTGCAGCAGAAGACAGACAACTTCGCGTCAATTGACAATGCCCTGATGGAATCTAACCTGAGCCGCGTGACAAACGGTTCCTTAATCCAAATTCTGATCATGCTGAGTGTTGCGGGAGTCCAAGTGTTGCTCATCCGTGCCCTGTTTGATCCAAACACCAAACTGTATCGTTTTTGGTTCGGTAAACGTTCGCAAATCAGCGTTAGATGTTAACTGTTCTAAATTTTGTGTGTGCCTCCTAGTCTGCATGTTTTTGTGCATCACACTGTGTTACGTCCGATGGGCTTTGTTTTTTGTTTCGTTTCCCTCTATTTTTCAGCCTTTCTTTGTGGGCAATTATTTATCTTCAACTGAGCCTTTCTACTTCTGTTATCCTAGTAGGGTTTGTACAAACTTCGACGCTATGCATGCTCATGCGAACTCGTTTTTTTGAAACGCGAGATCAACAGCAATCATTGTCTTCTGTTCGTTAACAAGATCATTTTGTTTTGGTTTTATGTGTTTGGTTATTCCACCGCTAGTTTCTGTTGTATGTGGTCTGACTAATTCGGGTAAGCATAATTTCTTCGGGTGGTTCTCACTTAACTCATTTGAAGTGCTTCCATACAGTTGTACGATGTTCGCCTGTTCCTTTGTGGTTATATATTTGGACGTGTATCCATTTCACGACGTACTCCTAAATCGTTCGTTTGAATCTATTCCAATAAATTCGGAGGGCGGACGATTCCTGTCCGAGATGAAAATACATCAGAAGGACGATTCTCCGGACATTACGTTTAGGTTACTCAAGCTAGGTGCCGATTCCAAACCGAGGTATCCGCAGACCATTCGGATTTGAGAATAACTGGCGAGTTATAGGTTGGTCAGGGTCATTAGTTCGTCTGACAAGGAAAATCTTCGACGCCTCTGTGAAGCCAAGCTTACCAAATTAGGTTTATTCATAAGGTGATGGCTGAATCTGGACAATATTTTGAGCTGAACACCATTAACTTTTGGTTGCAGTCTTCTGCTTCTGCCAGACCTTTCGATTGTGGCAATTCGATAAACGCTAGAAGCTAATTTTAGAAAACTGCTTTTGCCATAGTGTTTGTTGTACAAGTATTAGACTTCACACTGTAACTTACGACTCATCATCATCATCATCATAGACAGCAATACATCAGTGGTTAACACTAATGCTTAACTGCCACACAACCATGAAGAAACAGCAAACCCTATATAGAAAGAGAGAAGGAAAAAGAAGGGGACGGGAAGGGACCTAACTACTGAAAATGACTACGTCCATATTCAAACATTCAGCATCAAGGTGCCTACATCTTGCAAACAACACAACTTACGACTACTGGAGGGCTCTTCCGACAATACTTATGTGTATGTTGGTGAAACCGTACAGGTTCTTGAATTGGTCCACGTTAACCTTAACACGATGGCCGACCGTTCGAATCGTAGTAGTTGTGCTGACCGCATCCTGTGGGCTTAAAAGAGGAAATCGGTCGCAGGTACGCATAGAGAGGTGCGTGTATTTGTTTCACTCAGAATGTACCCATAAGGTTTGCTTGTGTGTGCGATCGTATGTAACCTGTCCGATTCTCTGTTCGTGGTGGCGATGGATTGATGAAAGAGTTTGACTAGATTTACGTCGATCTCTGTTGCAAGACTGTTCTCATTTTCAGCGTACTCTTAGACGGGAGTCGAATGAGTCAGACATCAAAGACGGACGATGATGAGGAAAAACGATGGAAGATCGCTTCCGAGGCTGGTGAAAAATTTAGCGCTCTTTACTATCGTGCCTTCGACAAACCAAATCGCCCCGATTTACCGGGTTTCTTCATGGATAATGTTGTGCTCTTGTGGAACGGAAACCGAGTCGAGGGTCGCCAGCCAGTACTCGAATTTTTGAATAAATTACCCAAAAGCGCCACAACATTGCACTCACTGTCTGCACAACCAGTTCACAGTAAGATTATTCTTTTTGGTTGTCTTAGCGTTTTTATTCGAAGTTTAAAATAGTTATGTAACTATGATAAGATCATGATGAGATCGATAGTTTCGAGTTACCCTTTTATCAAAATCTGTCAGCAGTTTGTTTTAATTTTCGAAATTTCTGAATGTCAGGCTTAGGTGTAACCTTGCAGGCACATGTTCACATCACTTGCGGCAGCACAATGTCTGGCCAATGAAAAGTACTGTGCGACAGAAGACGAGTAGCTCGATCGCTGTTTTCGGTGCTGAATGTATGCCGTCAATCGATGGTAGGTTTTCTTCCATGAACAATATGTCGGTGATTCAGAGTGATGACTAACCGCTACATTATCGCACGAAAATAACAAACTCTGATAGAAAAGTAAAACAGAGGTGATGAAAGCTGTGTTGAAAGTAACCCATATTTAATGTCAAACTTTATCATCAAGGTGCGCACACCTCGCAATCAAATAACCAGACTGTTGGCGAGAGTGAAAATTTATTTACTAAACGGAATCTGTGGCTCTCGCTGCATCACCTTCGCAGACGACCCAACCAAACTGATAGCACTGATGCCACTGAAAACGACTGACTATCATCCTCTTTAAAGTTTCAACTCAGTGGCCGTTCCTACATCCCTAGGTTGGGGACACCCGATCTATAATGGCCGACCAATTTCCAGTTGACCTCATTTCTCTGCCAGATCCACCTTACGCCGACCGGCTGCAGCATCAACAGTGTTCGATGTGGCAAATCACTAAATATGCGCTTCCCTGTAGACTGAGCAAATGAATTCGTTCGACCGTCGCCACGATACACTTGACCCCAATCTCATCGCTGGTAGAGTCCGAATTGACGACTGAATACAAGCATGCATGATTAAAGAACTCCGTTCTTCAAAGTTACTACATCCGAACCGTACACAGAATGGATACGCGAAAATATATTGTGCGTTGTGCTGACGTTCATTATCAAGTAAATCCTTGGTTAAGCCACAACGAGTTAAAAACCAAAGAGTTATCGGTTTCGCAACGTTTCGACCCTCTCGGAGAGCCTTTATCAAGCGATTTAAATCAGAAAATTCACATTGTACAAGCTTCAAATGAGGTAGTCATCACCTCGCACGTGTATGTGTGTTTAACACGCGGTGTGTGGACAATCTACCAATAGAATGCATGGGTTCA
>QNGE01001174.1:44597-117644 GCA_008508345.1 Paragonimus westermani
CAACCTGGAGGACCAGGAGACTGTGGTTTGTCAGACCTCTACCTGTTGGCCTGCCTGGTATGAGTAACTCTGTCCAGTTTAGCCCAAAAGGTCATCGAGATGCGCAAGCCGTCACACCACGTCAAGGTCCAGTCTCACCGTGACGGAGTACAATCACTGATACAAAACTGTCACACCGTGCCAATCAGGAAGAGAAAACTAAAGGCAGATCGAAACAGCTGTGCGAATTTTCCAATCAAACAGCATTAAACGTCCAATCCAAGTCAATCACACTGATCTTTGATACTACAAACTGATGACCTTGTGCTTATCCTTGAACTAACAGCCAACTTACCAATGTGCGGCCGTTTTCCGGTCAGCCAGCTGGTTGCGACCAGATTGGGTTCACATGAGTGATTGACGAAGCGTGAGAGGTTGCCCTTAGAGTGCGCATCTACAACAAAGTCCAGTTCCGGGTCTAAACGAGCAAGATACGTTTCGGACAGAGGTTGGAAGCCTTTGCGAGCTGAACTGATAGCAGCCAGAGCTGAGGGTCCCAAGGCTTCAACAATTCGTTTATTGGCTTCATCCAGACTGATCACCTCACCCACATACTCTGTCACCAGTTCACCCTAAGAATATCAACGGCAAGGGGAATCCGTGAAATCACAAGACAATGAATACAGAAAAATCGGGTAAAAAGAAATTGTCACGAGAGAAAAATGTTTCACAGCATACCGTTTTAAAGGCGGTGTTTGCCTTCAAGCCAAAACCGCGATTGATGGTGCGGAATACCACGACCCGGTCTTCTTCACGCACGCGTTCCAACCTAGTAAATTGCCGGTTGCCGCAGTCTTTGGAAGCGAATGAACACGTGTCTGCAGCACAGTCGACTCGGTTGCGGATATGAACACAATCCGTTCTTTTGGTGCAACGTCCTTCTGGCACGTTGACGCACGTACACAGTGAGTTTGCTATTCGATGCTCAATTGCTCTCTCAATCTACAGAGAAAACACGAACCAACTAGAAAGAGGATTCAAGGATTGAAGTATCAAATGGTGACCCTCCAAAACAGGTGGAAAATAACTACCAACTAGTTATTTGAGGCTAAACTCGCCTACCGACCTGTGGGTTCAACATCATGTACAGATAACAACAACTTCTAGCCTGATTGTGAAATAGGCAATGGATTGCACAGCAGTCACATCTTTCTAAGTTGACATAGGCAAAGGCAATAACACATTTACAAAACATTCTACAAGCAGTGTTTTTCTTGGTGAAGACAACTAGTTATAGATAAGGTAATTGCGGATCAGATGTGTTGCAAGCCGAATTTCTCAGTCAGTTGGCCAATGGTCCTTTGACACCATTTGCAGTGCGAATGTCCATCTGATCAACAATTCTGGTTACTCAGCGCGTTATGTGAAACAGAACAAGTATTGATTTTGAACTCCAGTTAGGAAGTTATGAATTTGGAGGAAAGTAACCGTACCGTTGGCAAAAAATCGTCCGGGATGATATTGTTCTCCAAGTGAGTTACGCCAGCCATAGCGACTGCTCTGTGTTCCTCCTCTAGACGAGGATGGATGACAATGTCGACTTCCATGGAAGCAGGCGGTAACAACTGTTCCTCAGGCAATGCGTCCGCGTGCATTGAGGTTAACGGCAATCCACGCCGAAGTACATGGTTCACATAGAGTTGATGTGCGTTTGGGGCTCGCTTTAGAGCTATGAAGGGAAGATGTCAAACGTTTAAAGTACTTTTTCAACTGGTTATTTACAGGGGACTAGCGATTCGTTAGACCATAGGTGACATTCGAGTCAATACGATTTTATGGGTTTGTTAAGGGAAGTCTAATTCCCCCCAAATTGGTCCATTTTCCGAGATATCTTTTTAACCAATCGATTTGGAATTTTGTCTTTTCGCGCCATAACATGCTAAAACTTAACTTTTGTGCACTTTTCTCCTCTAGCTTCAAATGGCCCACTCCAATTTTAATGCATCAGTTCAGGTGGAATCCTTCACGGCTGTTCAAAGACTACATATAGGCAGAAGCTGACCTGCTAGATTGCCTCTGGTTTGAGAGCCTGACTGAAGGTCAAGGTCTTCGGTGTTCTCTTGAGGCTTTCAGGTATCGTAAGGCTCTGCGCTACGTGTCGGCGATTCGTATATTCGTGCGCTAGCCACATCTCATTATCGTTGGCCAGCGGGTGATAACAGAGTTAGAGAAAGCTTACAATATTGATGCACACCTGACATTTCGTTGTACAGTGGTGACTAAGCATAGAGTAAAAAAGAGACACGGATTCTCATTTCAGAAATGGTAAGAGCGCCTGAATCGCAATGAATAAAGGTGAAACTGAAAGACAGAAGTCGGATATGAGACAGGCGCATTTCAACAAAGAATAAACCACTAGCACTGGCACTGGAGGTCGTACACTGCTTCATAGTTATCCGAGTGGCCGCGTTAACTGGAGAGTCGGACTAGCGTCGCGGAGGAATGCATCAATTCTTCGCTTAACCTAATTTACCGACGATGCTGCCATAACAGATTCACGTAGGATGTTCCATATGGAACATACTCTAACAATGAACGCTGTTTGCATTTGAGACGACTCATTTAGCATCGAAGCCCCAGCGATTGACCTCAGAGGCAGTGATTTTGATTAAGCGTAAGAATGTGCCTCAAGAGATACAAGGCTGATGTCATAGTGTGGGTCAAAATAAGACCACCTCTGACGTGACGACAGCAAACAGAGAACTGACTCAGTTTGAACAACGTTTCTAAGTGTGAATGTGAACGAATTGACAAAAAACGCTTCGTAGTCTAACGCGTATAAATAGTCAAAATATTTGCTTTGAATGGTCTATTCTAATCGACATGCGAGGAGACTGTCAAAGAGTGTAAGCGGGCAAGAAACGAGCCGAAAAACACTCATCAACAATGACTAGATTTGTGTTTCAGGCTGCCGCGCGGCGCCCAATACAAGTCTTATTAAACGAAGTGAGCGGAGGCTGTTCATTTTTCTCAATGTAGTACACAATTTTCCATCCATCTGAAGATGCATCGAGTAATACCCAAGGCAATTACATGTTATTTGTGAATAGGGTAGACGACTAAAAACTTATAGACTACGCACTTATCATTTGGCCCGTAGAGTACAATATTTGGCTTCCAAGAAGAATGTTTCAACTTAAACGTATGACTTTTCTGTAGTGAACAAAGATGGTTAGACACGTGCAGTCTTATTTTCACGCGACCGCTGTAGAGCTGCAACGCGATTAAGAAGAGGTACACTTGGATAGATAAACTAAGCGTTGAAGACCTAAAAATATAATCCACTTGTTTTTCATTGCTTTTCGCGTTTAGCGGTAGGATAAAACTTAGCGGTGTAGATCACAGACAACAACCACTGCAGATAAATCTCTTAGTTAACTTACAAGTAGGCGATCGAAGTGAAATGACTGTTTTCCAGTTAGTCAGCTAGTATCTGATCTCATTTTTATGACATGCATTTGAATTTGTTAGCCTATTAAGAATGGGCCACAGAGGCTATAGCACAGTCGCACAAGAAAACTCTGGCACATGTTTTATGGTCCGCCAAGAGACACTTCTAAAAACAATGATACGAACAACTTTGACTAATGGAGTGACACCACGTTGCACTGTCTGATCCGAAGCGACAAAGCAAGCGAATTGATTTTGTTATGTTCAGAATGGAGGCGAACGAACAGTCCGTGTTCACTTGGTATACTAAAGTGCACTAGGTGTTCGATTCAAGTCGGTTGGCTGATAACCAATGTAAAGCCAGCATAGTTGATGCACTCACAAATTTTTAGAGAAGTTCAAGCTATTTATATTAGACTTGTGAAGTCACTAGGACAGATGTTCATGAACGAACAAGTGATAAAATTAACAATGACTGTTATATAAATTAACTAAACTACACCTATTAACTCCACCACAAGCACTGCGCAACAGTGTATGATGCTACGCCACGATGCATGGATCAAAAATCGAAGGCGTCCTGTGTCCCATATGTGTCGGGATGTTGCAAAACGCGTCTGTAAGTACTGTTACCCATCGCAACGTTGATTGAAATATGAAATGAAGGTGACAAGCAACTTTCCAGCATTTGCTTTGGCAACGTTCACTCGAAAGAAGGGTCAGCACATACGAAAACTGTTTTTTTCGTCGTGGCCAAAAATACGGACTAGAGGGCATGTTGCTCAAATGTGCAAGAGTGATCACGGATTGAAGATTCTACCCACACAGGTGGTAGACCGACGGGCCCATCCCAGTGCGTAAACAACAACGATTTCTGATGAGTAGTCGGGGATTTGGTTCATTTTCAAGTTGATCATCACTCACATTTGATCACAGCCATCGCATTCAGATAGACTTTCCAGCCAGCCTCCTTCGAAAAGAAGCACTAGACTCGAGTTTCGCTCTCACTAGAGCTCGCCAGTAGTGTATATCCTTGCCACGGCCGGGATTTGAACTCCGGCCATTCCAATCATGAGGCAACCGTGTTAACCACTGCGCCATTGACCTCACATTAGGCACGACCGAATGGTCAAATGTGAACGTTCAACCACTCTCGCTTGTGAGCAATGATCAGGTTGCCCGACTGTCTCAAGAGGAGACACAGTAACTATCCTGTTAACTCCAATCGATAACCCCGCGATTGGGACTTCCGAGACAGGTCGAGATCACTGAACTCATCAGCTTATCCAGAGCAGATGGTAAACGGTTTATGACGCAATAATTAACAAACGTCAGAATACAAATAACAGCTTTTAAGCATGCGTTCTAATACGGGAAGTGGCACTGAGTAAAATGAATTGGCAGTTGGTGTTATGCGAGTGGAACAAGTCAGAAAGGATACTATCCGCAAAATGATTCGGCTGGCTTCGGACAGTGACCGACTCACCATAGAAACATGAATTAGGGACAAGAAAAAGCTATATGGAGGAATTAATCAGATCGTAAGATGCAAAACAGAACGTTAGAATGAGCAGCCCCATGATCAGACCGAACGAAACGGAGATCGCGGTCTGCAGCACTCAGCCACGCTCAGACTTGCTGCACTTTTACGAATGCGAAATCGACCAGACTTAATATAGAAAAATCGGTTGTTTTTATTTGTATCGCTTGTGTACACGAGTCATTCATCCAGTCATCATCTTCCATTCAACCTAGTGTATGATCTTTTCCAGTTCCATTGACACAACGCAATCTTATCAAGTTTGACACAGTCAAAAGAGACGGAACGGTTTTTTATCCAGGAATACCAGTAAGTTGTTTTCTTGATTCGTAGTTGTGCTGGCCGCCTAATCGATACCGCATGAGAAAGAGGATGGTTCATTTGTCACCCGCCAATCCCACCGAGTTGACAGGTGGGCTGAACATTTGAAGAAACAGCTCAGTTGACCTGAACCAGACCATGTAGACGACGGGAACCAAATGGTCAGTTACTCCCTTCTACACAGTCCTCCATCGGGGGCAGAAGTTCAGTTATTGAAGCGTAACGGGGATCCTAGGCCAGATCTCCCCTCTCATTCTCTTTTCTAGGATGGTATGGAGAGGCTGGTATCAGGACCGACAAAAATCCCTCAGACAATCTGAGAAACTGGAGAGGTACTTCGTGATTGGTGCTCACCAAAAAGAGGACCCAAAGTCTATGTGACATTCATAGAAGCATCAGTCTCGCATCGGTTACATCCAAGTAACTATGACTTTATTCTACTTCGGCTCACTAAGCCCAAAAGAGATCAGATGCATGAAGAACGAACAAGGATACAATCTGGTCGAGGGCGCGTTGATTAGTTTTACTTTACGACGGGATTTCCAGCGGCGGCACTCTTACGGACATCCGGCGGTCGTGGCATTTTTACACTTAAAAGCTGCTTTCGGTTCGGCTGCTTGCAGCATCCTCCGGGACTGCCTTTTTGCAGGAGAGTTCCAAGGGAACACGCGAATCTGTTGAAACCAGTGTATGCCCACTATCCAAGCAGGCAGACGGTATGTGGATGACGGTTTCAGACGTGGTGTTCGCCAAGCGTGTCCAATCTCCCCCTTCCAGTCCAGCTATGTTATGATTCACGTTCTGGAAGGTGTGCTTGAGGAATTCAGTGGGCATAATGTTGTGCTCCTTCCTGGCGTTAAATTGGCCGACATGGAATGCGCGGATGTCAGTGTCTTGCTTAGCTCCCCTGCCGAAGACATGCAGACCATGCTGAACAAGGTGAGTGACCGGGATGGTCTGTGTGGAATGAGCTTCGCACCTTGAGGGCGCAAAATGCTGTTGAAGCAGACTAGGGCATTCCCACTGCCACACTCCCTATTGCAAGCAATTCATTTGAAATTGTGAACAGGTTCACATACAGGGCTAGCACTGTCCCGTCAGCCAGTAGTATTGCAGATGGGATGTCAGCGAAGATAGCAGAGATAGGAGTTGCCCTCGCCTGCCTGCGTCGCCCGTGGCGTCGAAAAGACGTTCGGTTGTCGTTAGAAGGTAGGATATATAATGCTTGTGCGTGTTCTGTCTTGCTCTACGGTGCAGAAACGGCCTGTTCGCGATGAAGTTATCAACAGACTTGCTGTGTTTGACTATCGTTGTCTCCGCCGATTAGCGAACACCAAGTGGAATGATCGCGTGAGCAACACGGTCGTTCGTTGACGCGTATTTCGGAACGCTCGGGATGCGCGGTCAACTGGCCAACTAATTAGGTTGCACAATCATTGATGTTTGTGTTACGTACTCCGCAAGTCAGCTGGACGTTTACCGTACCAAGCGTTATATGGTGAGACCATCAACTGTTGATGGTGGTCAAGGGACGGCGCAGTCATAAAATGTGAATACTCCGAATATTCCAACGGGAAAAGTGGGTAGTTGTCATGTGACCAACTGGGGTCTACGTGATCAATCAAATCGCTGGTTTAAATGCTATCCTAAATGGCGGTGTGCCGAAATCAATGGCGCGCCTGGATTCATATCATTTTTAGTTCTCTCGCTTGATTATTTTTTATCGATTTATACCTTTTACCAACGTTTTCTTTTTCTGGGGGGTATTTCATGTCACTGTTGAGGTCAGCGGCAGCTCCAAACACAGTACCTTCTGGTCAGGTGCTCGTTGTGAAAGAGTAAATTCGGAAAAAGTCAATCAAGCGAGCGGGCTATATTTTTCATTCAAGCCCGCTGAGTAATGCTGACTGCTCTTGACTTTGTGTAACGCATAGGTCTGATTCCCGTGGGCCAAATGCTGAAAATCACCCAGTTTGTTGCCAACCATTAATGCCTGTCAGTACCCATCGCGTTTAGCTCCAAACAACGAATTCAAGTTGGCCTGCGGGGTTTTTAGCTTTTGATAGTGTCTTGTAATGGCTACATGTTACCTGAGCAGCTACTGAAACTGCCAAGGCAGTGGACCTGCACTATCCACCTGCCAGACAGCTGGTTAAATATAATGCCCTATCCACGATTATACATCATTCACATTCTATTTAGGATTTTGATTTTATGAGTATCTGTCAGGTGAGGCTTGCTCATCGAATAAACAGTTATGGATAACTGGCGACAGAAATAGACCTGGTAGATTCAGTGTCCACGACCGAAAACCCTTGAACATACCATATACAACCACCGTGGGTACTACCGCATGGCTTTGCCTCCCATCACCTGAACAAGTTCAATGTGCAAGTTGGAGGGGCAGGAGCCGAATTCAGGTATGAGCCAACCGAACGGCCGCTAGCAGCCATGAGATTGCAGGTATCCAGACTACTCCAAAATTAGATACACTAATTGGCAGTATTTGAAAAACGCGTAAAAACTTCCGGCAGTCCCGAACAATACTTGTATGGAAAAACTCGCCTGACAATTTTTAGCTTCGCACAGGCCGTATCAATGACGTGTCCGACGTATTTAAATTCAAACAATAAATAACAGTAGCAACTTAGTGTAGGTACACATATTTATGAACCTTATGCTTTTATGGGCATTGTCGCAATAACACTGTGCCATTCCCTGAAGTTTTATGTTTACTGATATCGTATTTAACCAAGAGTTCACTATGTATGGCAAATGATACGGCGTTCAGAGTAAGGCTGGTCAGATCAGATGTGTATGTACTACGGTTGTGAATCGATTATCTCAGTCGCCGTAGCATCCAAAACCGCGTTAACAAGATTGGGTCTATACTTTTAAATACACATTAAGTTGTTGTGTCTGTGCGTGGTGACTTGTGAGTTCGAATGCGTTACAGACAAACGAACCAGTTAAGACATGATAAGTTTAGGCGGAAGTGATAAAGTTGTGACTTTAAGAGAAAGAGGCACCGAGTTGACAGACGATCAAAAGAGGGAGTATAACATCAATGCTCAGTGTTCGTTGAAGTAGTGCGTTGTATGTAACGGACGTACAATGAATACCAACAAATACGGATACTTACCTCGTGTAAAGGCCTTATCCACACTCTTGGTACCATGGTTGTCCTTGACGGCGGACGTTTTCAGACCGAGTTCGTAAGGAAGAACAGAACCACGGGAAACCCACTGATATTCGTCCGAGCCAAGAAAATGTACCGGGAACGTGCCCTCTGGATGACTCATGTTCAGAATATTGATAGGAGCGTTTCGTGCGTGAATGATTTCACAAGGCCACCAACGAAAATGCATAACTTTGGCCCACACGATTTGCGCGTATCGAGGAAATACACCACGCCTGGAAAAAACGGAAACTTTCGATGTGCGTGGTGAGACGACATCACCCGGTAACAGAGGGTATTGTGTAGATCACACTTTCTGAGTGTCACCATATTGCTTCTTCTGGCCTCATTCCTAGTGAAGACTACGGTAGCAGCAGAATAATCAATAACATCTGAGTCTACTTTCCGTCCGCTGGGAAATCGTTTTTTCCACTAACAACTGGCTGTCACTGAAGTGAAAAGGACTTACTACCGTAACATTTACTTTAAATTCCCATCAGAACATTGTAAGGTGGCTGGTTCACCGGTCACCTGACCTTCGTATCAAAGAACATGTTGGTGTTCACTTTTGTCTGATGAATTCCAGAAAAGGGAAACAGGCATTCGAGAATTCGGATGAACTAATGAAGGACGAATGTGATATAGTGAGAGGACGATTGACTGATAATCGTCGAAGGACATGTAAACGATAGTTATCGCCACACCACTGGCGATGAGAAACTGCATTATTCATTCCAGGTCTGTAGAATTGCGGCGAGTCCGAGTAAAATAAGTAGACGTAATCTATAACGTAGGTGTATAACGCGAGTATATGCACATATCGAAAGTGTGTGTGAGTGCCTTTTTTTGCTCGGTTAAGTAAGTGATAACCTTGACCTGCTGAAGCTTACGTCTATGCTCACTTGCCTACCCCTTTCCTGCTGTGTTTGTTGCCACAGGATGCCCTAACAACACACACAGGCGTAAACATACATGTAAAATTTGCGTACTACGATCCATCTCGTCACTACAGATGTTCTATCCAACTGACTCTGTTACTCTTGGTCTTCCACCAAGAACATGTACACTCTCTTAAACCACTTGTTAAATGTGGTGCAACTCACATACTGTCTTGACAGAGTTTACTGCTTATAAACGTATCGTTGTTAGTAAGAATGAAGCATAAGCTGCGTTACAGATAATGAACACCAAGGTGATTGTACATTAGAGAATAAATCAATACACAGACGCATTGAAACAAGTTGACATGAAGCTCACTGGCAAGATTGACACAAGAAAGTGTCGTCCGATGGGGTGGATTCAAGACATTCCTTGTGGTACACAGCTGGACAAGAACGACAAAGTACCTGCCAGTAAAATGACATAAGTAAAACTATTTTGTTAACGTACGTATAGACAATTGTTGTAAGTGAGTACAAGCGAGTGAATCACGTCCATCTGAAAACTCTTGTTATATTCATCACATGCATTCTAAATAAATCCTATTTGCATTGCGTATGCCAGTTGCACATTAGGCAGATGGTGATTGAAACAAAAAAATGGTTCAATTAAGACGTAACTTTACAATAAATGCATCGGTACAATACAATGCAATAAATGAATAAGTGAAACGACGATGAGTCGCTAACGGAAGTTCATGACCAGCGAGAAAGGACTGAAAAGAAAGTAAAGCATGGTCAGTCAGGGAAAGTGGAATTGACCAGTAATTAAGTAGTTAATGAGTCAAACTATCGCAATTCGACCTAGTAGAAATTATAGTGAATCCAACGACCGCAGATAGACAATAAAACACTGGACGATCGGTACGTTTCAGTGTTCCGCATAAGTACAAGCGTCCCAATGGATTTTAGTCGACCAAACAGTCGTTTTGAAATCCCTCGGAAGACACAACAGTAAACGGTAAGACAGCCAGGTAACGAGGCTAGAGAAGAAATCAAGCGTTCCTCAATTCTGTTGACATGATCACCCTTGCCAGGGTTTGGACAGCTTAACGGTAACCATATGGCCATGCAAGTCATCGGACAGCGAACAGCATCTAACGTAACGGCTGAAAATACCATTTGTTTTGGGTGAAAATCGGAAATGGAACTCGGTGGATTCAAGTGCCAATCACTAGATAAATTCAATGTTTTTGTGGCCGAAAAGCAATACACAAGTGCCTACACAAAAACTAACAAGTGCACATTCACATGAGCAAACTGCGATGTCATACTACTAGAACAACCATTCGAATAGAGATCAACAGAAAGATAACTACCACACACAAAGGTTAAAAGTGTGCAAAAAAGTGTGTGATCGATGTTTGGATAAAACCAGCTGATACTTGAAAGAAGTCCTAAAGTCAGTGAAGGATACTGGTAGGGAAGTGAAATCAGAAACCGCATGCGATCTGGAACAAGACGTGCGACGTGAAAAACACATGTTAGAAAAGCAACACACTACAGCACTTGCTTTGTCGGCAACAGTGTTAAAACATTTGAAACACCAGTTGGGATGTTGCGTTTTGAGAGCTGGCTGGCTGTCCAAACTGTCCTCGTAATGACGCGGACAGACAATATGAGAAAGAGACACTTCCACGGATCCTGCTGGAGTACATAGATCACCGGTGTGGAACGAAGCCGGACAGCTGGAGAAGATAAAAGACAGGCGTCCCGGATGTTTTATGTTAAGGTATTAAGTCAAACGATTGTGACTGCCAGCCACATATTCACAAGTCCAAGCCTCGGTTACCCTGACTGTTTCTGACAAGGTTTGGGAAACCTGGAATTATGCAACCGTTCTTTACGCTAAGCAGCATGACACGTAGACAAAAATTCGTAAACACCGGGTTTTAAAGTGAGCCGTGTCACCAAACTTCGACAATATAACTCAGATCGCCAGTGCACCTGATTGTGGACAGATCAGAAATTAAAAAATACATGCATGTTGTCACATTTTCCAAAATATTACTACTCTAGAGAGTCACCAGAACATTGTGTTGATTCTGGGCAGAATCAACGGAAAAGAATTATTGACTACTGCATTTTTTACTGGTAATGTGGTGAAAAAAGTGGTCAAGAGACTCGAATCACCGATCATCAGACGAAAATTCAGCACATTATCTCCTTCATGTCACCCTGTAAGTCAGGGGTATGGATGCCTATGAAGTTAGCCATATTTCCCCAAGACGTCTACTTACAGACATGATGAACTACTCCGGTCGATGTGTTTGCTTTTTCATCGCTCCAGTTAGTTGTTTACGTTACTGTCATGTAAGGTATCAATCGTTAAAGGTTGATTTCTGTTCACATGCTCCAGCTGATTGTAAGCTGTACACTTTTTATTTCGAAAATTCTCATTGAGTGAAAAACAAAGTAGGGCGGAAAGTGTGTATCCGATAAAGTCTCCTCAGGCTGCTACAGTTATAAAACAACAAAATAATTCTAGTATCATGGAAACTTCACACTACCTCGCTTGTGTTTGTGAACGCCACTTGGATGTGAGCTGTCTGCGTATTGATCGCGTGAGTCAGCTAACGACCAAAAGTAGGTGAGACGATTAAACGAACTTTTTCTGTCCACATAAGGCTGGGTTACGTAACGGAGTAGCGATGGCCTCGGCAGTGGCTAACGTTTGTTGTCAAATGAATTTGGGTCAGTTCGGTGGAACGCTTCAGATCTGCTTGCCAACAGCGTACTTGAAAGAACTATTTCTAAGGTGCACTCGTAACATACAGTATTTTCGACGTTGATATCTATAGACAAACGGATGGAGTAGCAATGGGGTCACCACCAGCACCGCTGCTAGCGAATATTTTCAGGAGCAAGCTGGAACACTACCATAGATCGAATGATATTTTACGGTTCAGCTGCGCACATCCGTTGGTGAATTTCACTTGAGAGCTGAAGCCAGATGAATTTTCGATTCCTAGGCGTCGCTGTGGGCAGAAGGACCGACGGAAGTTTGAAACACTCCGTTTATCGCAAGAATACTTGGCCAGGCTGGTGCAGCCGTTTTACCAGCTTAAAATACGAACGACCGTATTTAAATGTTTGGTGGATGGAGCCAGGGATGTCTGCTCAGTACATGCTTTGGAGTGCCAGCTAGAGGTTTCAGCCGATGTCCCACACGAGAACGTTGCTCTGACCGCTGTGTGACCAAACACATTAAGGCAATTCAAGCATCGATAAAGATTCAAGGGGTCGGCAGGAGGCCTATTATCACGCAGTTGCCATACAGAGAGGATGCGTTGGCTGAATCACCAACACGTCGACCTGCTGATTCCCTTAGGAGAACTTTCAATGCAGGCTGATCGGTTATTTCATTCACCAGTTCTCCGTTAATCGCACTAGGTCTGAAGGATAAAGCGGTGGTCCATAACTCATCTGTGGTGATCTAATTGTTCGTTTGCGATTGTCCAGCAAAGTACGTATATCGTATGACTCGGCATTTGTCTAGAACCAAAGCATCATTCAGTATGGATCAGACCCGGTGAAAGAAACTCAATCAGAAGTGCCACTGTAGGTCATCTGGCTGACGGCACTAATCAGGTCAGCATAGGTCGATAGTTCACTGTCAACCATAAGGTTCGACCAAGTCGGTCAAAATTCGTTCGACAACAAACGTTAGCCACTGCCGAGGCCATCGCTACTCCGTTACGTAACCCAGCCTTATGTAGACAGGAAAAGTTCGTTTAATCGTCTCACCTACTTTGGTCGTTAGCTGACTCACGCGATCGATACGCAGACAGCTAACATCCAAGTGGCGTTCACAAATACAAACGACGTAGTGTGAAGTTTCCCCGATACCACGTTTCGCATGTGACTGTTTTTTTATTATTTCGTTATTCCATAGCTGTAGCAGCTACACTTCGTACTCTCCATATATTTTTGTCGAATAACAATTTATTGAATATGAAACAAGTTGGAAATTAGTAAACCTTCAACATTCCGTCTTGTTCCACCTGAATCCTGAGTTTTACAGTTGGTGTAACAGACTATGGATAGTCGCGAATCTTAACATATTTATACACTTTGGTTTAAAAATACTGAACAAAATATTGAAGTCCACATCGAGTGCACAGAAGATACACATACAGTTAACAAGAAGTAGAGTTTTGTGTTGTACCCTGATACCTGAACGTTCGAAGGGCTCAGAACCGGCAACATTTTTACGGAACACATTCAACCACTCGCGAGTAGTGAGAAAAATGAATAAAATTTAAATGACGCTCAACTTGAAGTTAACCACATTCAGTTTAAGACAGTCGAACCTATCAAAGGGCATCCAATAGGCAGTTAGAAGAGAGAGACGGCCAGATTTCAGAATAAGATAGCGGTCGAATCAGCGTCATCCCGAATCTGCTGTGCGGAGTAAAGCAAAGTTTTAGCAGCATAAATGTGTATGAAAAGAGACGATTCTGAAATCCATGACTATCACCTGCTCCTCGTCTCAAATTTCTCGTAACAAACTAAATCGCAAGCTGAATTTTGACATTTTAAGAATAAAAATGGAATTGAACTACTTGGAACCAACAAAGAGGCGCGGATGAAGTAATTCACGTCCGGTGGGTAGTTTGATGTAATTACGGTTTATGGCACATTTACCATGAATTGCGGTGCATGTGAGTGCTTAGATCAGAATCTCCAAGTCAGGCAAGTTCCGTTTGATTCGTGAATTTACAGAGGAGGCAAATGGAAAGCAGTACGAAACAAAATACTGAGTCATTTACCAACAAACTTGACCTACCGGACACATTGTAATAACGGAGTATCTTTGTGCAAAAGCTGCGGTTTGGATCCGTCCAGTTCCAAGAAACAAGTTTGACAACAATGGGCGGGACAACGAGTGAGCTGGAAACTAGTAGAACGACTTGTTTTAGCATCAGAAGTTACAGTCCCTGGCCAACTGGTAACACAATCGCGATGGAACTGACGACCACAATCTCGGACCTTAAAAACAAAAGAGCGAATGTTCACTTGATTCGGCGAAGTGAGCCTTATCTGTATTCGTGGGAAATGAACGCGAAGCAACCGGTTAATGTGATGCAAGTTGAAGTTTACCCACCTGGCATTCGAATAGGGTGCCCAATGGGCTTTTTCCAGATACATCCGCAGGTTTTCCACATACTGTGCATAAGTGTTCGCCAGTCAGACATTCTGGACACTTGAATTTGTCGGCCCGATTGTTATCTACACAAACGGAAAGTAGCTGAGAAATAGAACTACTCTTATAACCAACACCAAGCACAACATTGACGGAGACATCTTGCGGAAAACTGTGTCAAATGCATGTTGAAAAGTCATGCAGGTTCTAGTCACTTTCAAAATAAACCATACATGCACGCACGCAACCCTGCACAAGACCTAACGAGCATGTGCTGCAGTGACATCAAAAATGTGGCAAATGTTGAGAAGAGCTGGCGACCGTCTGAACACAGGTAAACCCCACTGACCGCAGTGTATAGCACAATTTCTCCAACTAAAAGTGTGCAGTCATAAAGTAGCGAACCCATCAAACGATACTGCATTCATCAAAACTTGTGGCAGATCAGTGGTAACAGCTTCCAGTCACACGACCACGGATTCGCACATGGCTGCCGTCATTGTCCCTATCTATTTTTGGACAGCCTGACAATATTCAACTCATATTACACGTCAATGGCAGTGAACAATATGAAACTCTGCTGAGGACATGATCAGGGTACCTGAAAGCTAACCCCATGGAAACAGATAAGGTATATATGAACTATGAAACTGTCATCAATCGGCAACTTATTGCGTCGTTTTTTCTCAAACTGCTGGGGAGTTAGTTATGTAATGCACGATGCGGCAAATTATTTGCCGGCTAATACAGTATGTGTAGTGAGTAGCGAGTTGACTAACTCCGCGTAAATTCCAGATGCTTCGACGTGCCGACCGGTGAGCCACGAAGCCAGCGACGATTAGCTCGTATGATGTGCGCTAGATAGCGGTGACGAATGCAATGGAATTCGGCAAGTTTTCAATGCAAACAGATCGAGTCTCTGAACCGCAGACCTGGATCGACTGTATGCCTGCCTTTTTATCAATTAAAGGATGTTTTTCAAAGCTGCAACTTATCATGCCATTTGATAGATACTTGCTTATCAATATTGCGAACTAAGGAAATTAAGCTATACATAAAAATAAAACAGCCAGACTACTGTTAATTCCTTGGTTAGGCCGCGACGAAGTAAGGCCGAAAGAGTTATACGTTTCGCAACACTTGGGCCTCTTAGAGAGCTGTTATCAAACGATTCGAAAGGGTTAGATTTTGCAATAACATGGGCAGGTGTTATAGAATCGGCAATGACTCACTGTTATACGCAGTCTGCCAGGGAAGCTGTAAACTTCTTGTTTCCGATAGAACAAGGCAGAATACAGAAGGTTTACCCAGATCAAACTTATTTCGCACATAGTAAATTATTAATCTACGAAAATATACAGCGCAAAACCAAGTGCAGTGTGCGGAGATTCATTAAGTCACTGGCCAAACCACAAACAAAGCAGCGTGCACAACTTGAGCTAAGTTAAGATAATTGCCCGACAATAACAGCACTATCATCACCTGCAACCGCCTGGGAAAGGAATAAGTGAAACCCGAGGATGACTGTAACAGGACAGCACCCAACTGAGGCACCGCTACGTTTGAGATTGGAATGTGGCATGTGAAATGTAGGGTCCGTAGAATGCAGACAGTTATGATGGATGTTGGTGATTCGAACAGATACCACACAACTAATCAGCTCTGCCGTTTCGAACAACAGGACTAAGAGGAACGCCCGTACCACACAGGCAAAACGAGATCTCAGTACTTAACCTGCCTAATAATGGGCTGAAGAAGCGTGACCTGAAACGTCTTCATCTGAATTGGAAACGCTACTCATTAGAGCGTCCAGAGATGGCGACTCATGTTTTTTCTGGGGTGAGTGAAAAGTGTTTGATACCGCTTAAGTGATATTGAAGTGCAATATCGCTGAAGCTTTGATATCACTGGGAGCTTTACATGAAAAAGGCTTGGTTCCAACATAAACCAAGAATGAATACCTAAGAACAACACCGTTAAGCTAGAAAGTTCACGTTTTAGAGAAGCAGCATGTGTCACAGTTTACAGCACACCCGTCTGAGCAATGTGCACACATTACTACTGACGAATATGACCAGCGAAGACGCCAATGTTTGCTGGCTACCTTATTTCAGTGAAGTAGAACCATGAGGTTAAACAGAAAGGAAAGAAATGCGAAAGAGAGGAAAAGCGGGGATACCGGTAGAACAGTAACGCTACCGGAATGAGTTTACGGTGCCGATGCCAATCTAAAGTCTCGGGTTTGACGGACAGACCCAAGATTCTGTTCGCTAAGCCAATAACTTAATAGTGTGGTCCAGAAAGCGGAAAGAAGCTAACAGAATTAGCCGATTCAGTGTTGTGCAGATGACAAGATACGTGCCGACAACCGGTCATTAGGCCACTTAAGTCCGGAGAAGAATGAACGACACAAAATCGTTAAACGATTAAGCATTCGGAAAGCCCACAACAATTCAAAGACACTACGGGTACAAACTAGAGCGCAAACAGTCATTAGGCGGAACGCGATGACAATACCTAGCATATGCTGGGCGATTAAAGGGTTAGTACTAGTAAGCAACGAAATCCGAGTCACAGGTTCCACTTTCGATTGTCCTAAATACGACCTGCGGGCCCAGTCTACATGTGGTCTAACGAGGCGAACTGTAGAAAACATCATTCTGATATACGAACTGAACACCTGAGGGATTAGTGAAAATGACCGTAAAAGAAGACTGTAGATGATAGCATTGACAAACTTTGGTGAATGGACTCAAACGCGAGAAACAATGACTACTGCAAGGTTGGAATCAGCGACGACAACCACATACAACTAGGAAGTCATTTCAAGAGAAGACTCCCCACCTAGTTCATACAGGGAGGGATATTAAGACAACATTTTTCGAACCGTTAGAATCCACCAACGAAACAGCACAATGGCATAAACACGGGCCACTGTCATTCGCACTTCGCAAAATTTTATAGAAGGAACCAATGGAATGTGCAAGTCGCTATGCGAGTAAGTAGTTGAGTGGGTTTTAACTAAAAATTCAGCCCCTGATGCAACATCGTAGTCTAGCCGAATAAGAATTTTATTTTCGATCCACAACCAGTTGAGGTTTCTGGAAGACTGAACTTCAACGATTGGTATTTGAAATCTCGGAACTACTGGCTCGCTGGTGCGGTAGCCGTCAACTAGGAGCTAATGAAACAGTACACTAAAAAGATACCTTATAATCCAACAACTTGTCACTCCAACGTCAACAGTTAGTTGAAATGAGGGGCAGTTTAGCACTCTTGGGTCACCTTGAAACAGCTGTGGACGAAACAAAAAGTGAGCTTGGTAACGACATTCCTCAAAGTTAACTCACAGCACGGTGCTGAAACGAAGAGGTTTCACGTTGGGGCTACTTTGTAACGGTTCTTTTTAACAGTGGCAAGGACCAACTGACGGTCAAGCTCGTCAGATTCATTGACTACATAAAATGGAATAAAGTGATCTGTGTTTACCAGCGTCATGTCCACTTTCAAAACCACGAGAACAGGAATAATAAACCCTATTCTGATTGTGTCCAAGGTAGTTAGAAGTCTCATAATGCGACCACTTGTTAGGCCAGCAGGAAACTTAATATAAAAATAACAAGCAAGTTCGTGAGTTGATTATCAAGCCACTCATCTTTTCGTTCTGCGACGGACAGCCAACCAGCGGTCATCACAAATTTGGGCTCGAAGTGATTTTGGTTCAGCTATAAACAACACACCCTGGGTGGAAGAGTTTCAATAAAATAAGTGGATCTGCTGAAATATTTGCGTACTGATTCTGGGAAAAGAGTGGGCAACAATGGACTTAATCATTCTGAACTTACCTCTCGTCTACGAGTGTGTGAGCTGAAGTGGTGAGAAAATACGGCGCCCTTCCACAACAACCAACCCGACGGAATAGTGAAACCGAGTAGTGTAGGAAGGAGCGCCCCACCAAACAATTTTATGTGAATTGAACTTATAGAATCAAAGGATTCACGAATACAAACCTGCAGGTGGAGGAGTTTTGTACCGCATGCACGACGGATGCATTAGACGATTACAGGAGCCTCGACATTTGAGCATCTGACCCGGAGCAGTGGAATACACTTCGCAAGCTGGGCAAACAGGTTGCAGACGATACTGCGCAGGAGAAACGATGAGTCGATGTATTTCTACATCTAACTCTCGTGAATCAACCTTCGACTTGTCGGATGCTTCCAAGTTCTTTTTCTGAACAGGTGAATGACAAATGAACATTTAGCAAAGATGGTTCCTAGAAAAACAAGGGCACCTAATTGAGGAATCGAAAGTGTCAGCTGTACACGCACACGAGTAGCTTAAAAAATTGGTTCGTTTACGTTGGTTGTGAAACAGACTGAACGAAATCAGAAGCTATTTTTAAAATACAGTTTACTATAGCCCTTCGCAGAAAAGGACAAAGCTGACAGGATCAATAACACCTATATATCCAATAACAGATAGTTAGACGAATAAGGCTATCCTTAACTAAGTAGATTTCGATAAAAGTTCGCATACAGAAATCGTTCTGCGCATGCATTATCGAATCAAATAATAAAACCAATACACTTTGCACAACTGTGCCCAGAACACGAAGTGCTGTAGGTTACCAACAGTTCGGCACTTGTCCCCTAAAGGATGGACACTGAACTGATCTTGCAAACGAAGAATATTCCAGTCAATATGAAGGTAAAAACTGTTATCAATTTACTCATCAAATCTACGCGTCACCTCCCTGAATCTTTCAACCTTGTCAATTGCCGGTGATGACCGGCAAAAGCTGTTTAAAACAATACTGTTCTTTTTTTACACAGGATGCATTCCATCTCTAGTTGAGCGTAACCTGAGGCAATGTTGTGTTTGGATTTATTGCTTTGTTTTAAAATTAACCTTCTTGGAGGATCCTGATGATCCTTGTGTTTAGGTTATTTTCACCAAATTTCACGAGACACTTGAAGTCTTGTATCAATGATAAACGCATCAATCACTCGCAGGTACAACCATAGACCAACATTCAATGTTGTAGTGTCAGCCCTCAATCAACAACCGTCAGTGACTGTCGGCAAACAAAACTTTAGCGGTCGTTCAATACCGCTGAGCAAATTTACCGCGAAGGGTTGTTGGAGTAGATGCAGGGCTGTGAGACGAGCGGGAGTGTTCAAAGGAATGGGTTAGAGTATGTGTGTTCGAACGTGTCGTATTTGCATTGCAATATCCGTGTGATGAATTACCGACATTGGCAATGTTGTACTGTGCTTTTCGAAGCACATGCTTTTTCGGAGGCGTGCATCCAAACTCCTGAATTATTGCCGTCTGGGCCGTTTCTTAAAAGTTATCTTTTCAGAGTTCCAAGACGCTGGAGAAACTTTAGCATAGGTAGAAGGTGACGGACAAAGGGTCGCAACCGGTGGAAGATAGGAGAAATGCTCCGCAAATAAAAATATTTAGGTTAACTTTAACCCTAAAGAACGGTAAGCCCTTAGTAGAACAATACAGGTCCAAAACGATATTAATCAACAAAAGCCGTCTAGAAACAAGCGGAATGGACACCAATCTTATTAAACAGAACAGGACTACTGCCTCTGTCTTCCATCCAAAATAACGATTGATGCTATTGAGCACGGAAGGAAAGTAATAAGGAAAATATTTTCCGGCTAGAAATATTAAAAGGGTCGCTTGAGAAGTAAAATCAACAGGAAGTGTGAGGAGAGCAGATAAAAAGTCAAAGTAACGGGGGAATGAACACGGAAAAAAGCAAGCAAATACACTATCGAACTGGAAAATGAGACCTAATTGAGGAATACAATTATAAAACAGCCAGAGCACCGAGGCTGGCTGCAGTCACCTTATGTGATTTTCCGGTGGAAGGTTGTGCTTCGTCACTGGGCTTCTTATCAAGTATTTGGTCGATGTTCAACTGACTCTTTCTTTTCGGTTTATCCGACTGTATTGATAAAACAAGCAAAAATGGAGAAATATGATGAAGCCGAAGTCCGAAATAAAATATCAAAACGACCAAGCGCTATTCTACAATGCTCGTACCAGGGTAACGCATGGTAGAACCCATATCCTAAATTTGACGGAAGTCATACCCAATTATGTTGTCCGGCCCTATTGGTGAGCCACGCTTAGCGTGTTTCCTTTGATCGAAACTTAACGCCAAGAAATTAAAGACAGAAATATTGGGGGAAAATACAGCTAGGCGAGGAAAGCAAAAGCTGAATTAAATGCTGAAGGAAAGCTTATGTAAATATACGACAGAATAGTGAGATGTAAAAAAGAATCTAAGTAATCCACGAAACATGGAAGTTCTAAGTTTAAGTTACTTTGGGGTCGGTCACATAAAATGACCAGTTGACATACTTAAATGTGTTGTATAACAGGCAGCCTCCTTTGTAAGTAGTATAGCGCGTACATTCGGTAACTGAGGAGCAAGCCTCAACGCCAGGAAGGCGGTGGGTCAAAAGCGACTAGCGGAATAGTGTGTACGCACTATGGTGGAAGTGCCAATACGGCGAACTAAATCGTGTGTGTATGTATGTCAGCTGTGCAAATGAGCGTACGTATTCGTGGTCCTGCTTTAACATAACCTGTACGAGAGTTCGTGCAGCAAACAACTTTGCAGGCCGAATATCTTTTGCGGTTACAACAAATGTAAACAGGAGAAAGTAAACCACAAGCAGCTTCATGGTTTCCAACAATTAACTCTATCGTGCAGAAGTTCAATAAGAAGGGTTGATGGTGAGAGGGTGTTAGGTGTCATTCACTGTATAATTAGCGCTAAATGGAAGGGGTCATATGGCTGAGAATGCGAATAACATATGGCGTCACAGTAGGAGTTGGCATTTTGTGACATGCATGCTTGTTGTTATTAACCACTAGAAAGCCAGACTAGCAAACTCACGTTGGCCTGATGGCTTATTTTTTACATGGACGAAACCCATCAACGCCGTTCTGTTTCATAATCCTACGGGATGGTTCATAATGAGCGGATAGCTCTGGCATAAATAGTCTACGGCAGCCGGAACAAACTGGGAAGATGGCAATGAGCGATGTAACTTGCACAAAGCGTATACCTCATTTTACCAGCACAAAGATTTCCCAGCAACCAGTTCGACTCAGTGATCACAAGTGAAGAAGTGGATAGCTGTTTCGACAAAGGTCTCATTAGCACCACGTACGTCTGGAAAGCAAACCCGAGTCTTGTGAATACGTTTCAGAATGACGTTCAAACGGTTGTCCGCCGAAACGAGGGGTCAAGATCATTGGAGTTGCAGGAAAGTGAGCTACTTTCTTCGCTCGTTGCATTTGCCTTGCACAGATAGAATTCAATCAGATATTCTGTGATTGGTCCGAAAACTGGCAAGCATCCACTGCTATGCCTCGGCGTTACACAGTCAGCGCTCGTTGGTCCGATCTGATCATGTTGCCGCATGCAACTGTGAGTTTCCGTACCGTGTCAGGGCTCCACCACAAATACGTCCTAAAGGCATCACTGTTATCTGCTTACGTCGGACCATGCTACAGCATATGTAGATTAAACAGTCTTTCACGACAATTTATGCAAAGACCGAGTCGCCCGTCTCTAACATTCGAAATATTGTGTGATGATCACTTTATTCGCGACGAAATCATTTAATAGAGGAAGGACGGAATGCAGGATAAAATACTGTCTGCTGAACTGTTGGTAAGATTCTACTTCTTCCTGCTTCAGTAAGGTCAAGCAACGATTATTTTGTCCGAAGCGTGCAAACCATAGAGCGAAACTTCTTAATAGGACAATGACGGGTTTTAACTCTAGTAGATGGCGGGATGTGGAGTAGAAACTAATAAGTATGTATAAAGTCATGCTGGGACCGAAAGTATCGAAATGCAATAAGGCAACGGGTTTGAACCCTCCTTTGCCGGCTTCTCTAGGGAGCATTTCACGTTGTTTCACATAATACTGAGGGGATCTCAGTAACAACCACTCTGAACTCTAAAAGGTGCCAAAACATTATGCGACAACCAGAGATAACAACCGTGACCAGCACCCCTGTGAGCCTCACGAAGGAATGAGCAGACTTCAGACCTAGTCGTAGAAGCAATTAATGTACCTACACTCTACGACGAACGTTGGAGTATGCCGAGCCGTGATCTGGTACATGCGGTATATTGAGAGATTGGCGGTTAAGTGTAAACCACCAATATACTGCTTCCGAGGGTGATAATGATAGTAATTACGGGAGTAGATTAGTCCTTGTCCCATCCAAGTTGCTCGATACAGAACGCTTGCCACGATGGAACGCTTCACCCACTTGAATGAAGATATCTACCAGTTTGTTTACAAGACTTTCGAAACAAAAGCACCGAAGTATTGACAAGCTTTCATTTATTTGATCATAAAGAAATCCGAGCGATAATTAAGGGTGTACATGCAAGTGCCCAATGAGGTATGGTGGTGCTTCAGAACGTGGCGAACAGTGAAGCTTTCACCGAGATATATTCGTCTTGGATAAAGTCTTACCCTGTCCCTCTCTGATGTATGTCTTCCGGTTTGCAATCAATCGACGAAGAATGATCCACGTCAGAACCTTAGTTGTAACTGGAATCGGGCTAATCAGTTTAAGGTTTACGCAAGAGCCCCTAAATCCCTTCTTGAACATGGGAACTATTATTGAGTGGATCCAGCATGGACGAATGTCCCCAGCTGTCCGTATTAGTTGAAACAACTGCATCAGAGCTTCTATTGGTACCCCTTCACATTCTTTAAAAAGTGCCGATGCGAGGTCATTTGCATCCGCAGGCTCATGGCATTTAGGAACCAGAGTACAGCGGTGGATACAGCTTTGGCAGGTGGTTCTGAATTTGTCGACCAGAACATTACAGTACAAGCTTGTGGTGGTAACAAAATGGAAGCAAGAGAGCAGCTGAATTGGCCCTCAAGGTGCCCTACCCAACTGTCCAATCTCATGGACGGATTATGAATGAGCGGCCATCTGCACCGCCGATGGGTTCACTGACAGATGAATGTCCCAGACCATGGTTACGAATGGGCTTGAGAGGCCTACAATCAAGCACTAATACAAAAGCTTCATTAGGTTTTTCAGTTGGCTAAGCATAGTGATCGACGAGCAGGTTGTGCCCGAACTTTTCACAGATATCCCTTTATAATATCTTATGTGAATTACCATGAGGAATATGTAATTCACAATGTAAACGTCTTCGGACCTTTTCTAAGATCCAACGTTTATTTCATCCGCCCGCTGTGGTGGATTAAGATCCATGGCGGTTAGAATCTTCGAGTTTAGAACTGCTGGGAGAGCATTCTAGGCTAGTCTGATACAAATGCTTTAGCGCTGAAATGTCTTTCAACAGCCAGGAGCTGCAGTCGGTGGAACCGATCCCCGACTAAGTCAAAAACGAGACGACAACGTACCAGCGTATGGTTTGAGTCCAGGTATGTGATCCATCAAACAGGATAGCCTAGAGTGCAGTCACACCACCTATAACTAACAGCTGTCAATCTGGAACTGAATCTATATTCGGAGGGTGCGGATACAAAGTGTGATACACACTGTCTTAGACCAGTGTGAGCTAAAAACTGACTGTGTTCGGTACACAGCTGCAACAGCCACTCGCTGGTTTCCGCGCGGTATGACGGTAGTCCAAAACTGTTACCTGAATAAGATTCGGTATGGCCAATTCAACCGGCCCGGACGTTCACAGCCTTCGACAACACTTGTGACGGAATTGTCATTACAGACAACTGGAGCGGAGGCGAACAAAACAAGACTTGTGAGAAACTGGTGTAACGGTTGTACGGCTGGTATTGACCAGTATCAATCAGTGATATTGCCATTATTGTCGAGGAAGTTCAGTCAAGCGGAAGACCGTCGCCTGGAAACCGTTGTTTTCACCAAAACGCAGAAAGAACGGAATGTTTCAAAGTTATGCATTGCTCATACACGGTGGGATATCTAAACAACAAAGAGAAGTTCCTCTGTATGTCAGAGGGGAATTTGACGTATCGGGGACTGAGTTTACTTTTTCTGACGATTATGGTGCCGCGTACTACTGTCCATCCTGGATGATTGTTTACAAAAGTCCCGTTTCCAATTCACCCGATGTTTCGGAGTTTAGCCAGAGATACACTAAAGGGGTGCCTGATTCTATGGGAATTTCATATACCAGAAGTAAGGTAGCGATCCTCTCACCGTTCGATTTTAGTAAGAGACTTAGGAGGTGATATCCTACAAGTTGCGCTCCAAATACCACCCAGCAAGTTTGTAGACTAGCTAACAAAGCTTGTGGCGCACCAAACTCACCAGAATTGATTACCATGTTCAGAAACTTCCCCGGCATCATTTAGTTTATCAACAGCCGGTGGGCTGCAACGTCGTCGAGTTAGTCTGCCGTTGGGTGATCAGGAATAAAGGGTGACCACAGCAGAACGCAGATCTTGGGATGGTTGTCTGCCGCAATTCGCCAGCCATATTTAATCACAGAAGAGAACTCAACGGAGACTACAAGGTAGATTCTCACTTACACTACATCCATCATGTACACCCTGGTGGCCGCCAAACGTCTTCGTAAATTTATCTTCTGGGTCTACAGATTACTCTGGAATACTTACAAACAGCAGACTGCAGTAAGAGACAGGAGCTATTGATATTGCCTCCATAGTCATCTAGCGATGTTTCATATAAGTTAAACGTCGCAAGGATACAAAACATATCGACGCTTACAACCCTGAACTAAGCCAAAAATTCCGTCCAATTTGATTTCGGCGAGCCCTGTTTATTAATGAAACAGCAAATCAGCAACTCTGAGCTCCAATAAGCACAGTCCGGTCGACTTTACAACAGCACCCTGTATATACAATACACGTAAAGGTCATCCCAAACTGACCAAGTACAGCCTTTAACACGCCTGAAAAGTTCCTTGCTTCCGATAAACTCCCGCAGGCCGGGGCAAAGTCGTCTGTCTTGAATTCGTGTCTGGAAGCATTTCTGCACCATCACTCACGGTCTGTTAGAGCGCACTCTAGTATCTTGTCCACTAAAAGGCCGAATAAAAAAGGGGAGACTGGACAAACGTGTCACTCTTGAGAAGCTGAAGGTCAGCGATACGCTGTCAAGCTTTTACTGGGTCTGTAGTCCCACAATCAAGTGCTTCCGGGATGTTGACCCACTTCTCGGGCATACCCTTCCTTGACTAAAAGTTTCAATCTCTAACGTTGTTAACTGAATGAGAGGCACTTCTGAGGTCTAAAAAAACACAACTATTGGCCTCCTATATGAATGGCAGACTTCAAGCATCTAGCAGAGTATGAACACGTGATCGACGTAACCATCACCAAGACAGAACCCGGCTTAATCTCCGCAACTCACACGTCACATTTAGAATACGAAGTACAAAGCAGCAAACGCTTTCGACTCCACAGGAAGTGCATGAGTCCTGTTTGAAAATGGAAATTATGTCGGCTAAGCCTCAGTAGATCTGAGCAATTTCACTGATGGAGAAGCCTTGAAGCAGAGCTGCCAGCTCTTTATTAAGGCTAGACCCCATCTACAAAGATCAAGGAGTTCGTCTGGGTCAGGTGGCTTGTGATGTTTCGGTAATTCGATCCAAAGCGAGGCTTCTGTGCCAGAAGGTGGAAAAACGTCAACAGGCCAGTGAGCATAGACAGAGCCCGAAGATGTAGTCGGTGGCGTGGGTGACCAGTTGGACTGCCGTTGGAAGTGCTCAGCCCAGTTTGTTAGGTAATGTTGCAGGCTGTGAGTAGGGTCACGACTGGCTTCACTGATTACCGTGTTCATGCCTGACCTCCTGTTGCCCGTTGTTTGCATGAAGTGGGAAAGCTTTCGAGAGTTCCCGGTAGCAGCGGCTTGTTTCCATCTCGATAGCGCGTTGTTTCCACCAGGCCTCGCGATCTTCTCGCCACTGCTTCCAGAATTTCATGCGTGTAGCCACGCAGATCAGGTGAAATTCGTTGTTGGATGGAATATAACGGTGAGCGTCAAGAAGTCAGTGATCGCATAGAGACAAGCAGTAGTACCAAACGAGGCAGTACTGAACTTATACACTGCATGCCGTATATGTGCCTAGTGTGCCTCAGTGTCGTACGATGGATGGGGACCTGTAGCAGAAGGGATGTGCAGACTGATACGCGTGAAGCGCCTGTAGCACTGCTACGTTAGACATCAAGTTGTGATTGACGGTGGAGTAGTCTCCCACCAAAAAGCGAAGCGAACTTGACAATTAATAGTGCACGATCGAAATCCAGATAGGTGCTGCAGATTGAGTTGCAATCTTGGAAACAGCCAGGCCACCGATATCTGACGGCTATGTGGCTAATCTGGCCCCACGGCTGACTGGTGACTCTAGTCGCGAGTCAACCGCACGAATAAACTGCGGCCCTAGAGGATAAAGCCTACGCTGGGTCGCAGTTCATTCGCGCGGTTGGTCCACGACTGGAGTCACCAGTATGAACTTAGATGACTCAAGTACACCTGACTGTGTTCAATTCACACGTCAGGTGCAACGAAGTATATCAGAAAGAACAACCATAGGGGATATTCTCAGAGTCTCGGTTCAACCTGAATTTGCGATTAGGCTTAGATACCTGGTCCACTGTAGCACCGGGTGCCGCAGAGACAATAGAAATTTCTTTAGGTTGGAACCAGACGATCTATTGGTTAGCCGAATTGTCTGAACCACCTGCGGCTGTATTGCGCTTTGTGTTCGCCAAGCGTTCATACTCCGGTGTGACGCACTGAAGCGCATCTGGGGATCCCGTTAGATCAAAGGCAGCAGTGGCGTTCAGATATCAATCATTCCAGGCGCCGGTAATCCTGGTGTAGAACCACCATTGTCTATGCAAATTATGGAGACTGTTAACCGCTTGTGTATGAGGAAATACCATCAGCTGTGGTGGGGTATAGGGAATACAACAGAAGTTCGCGTATCCAAGGCTAAAGCGGTATTCACCAATCTGTGACCTCTCTGAGGCCTAGGGGTTGCGCAAATAAGGCGACTGTGGGGGCTTTGCTACTTTATGGATCCGAAACTTGACGGCGCAGGGTAGAAAACGTGAGCCAGCTTCAAACATCCAAGCACTGACGTTTGCCATCGAATGTCCGCATTGAGTGGTGCCAACGGTAGGGAAGCGGGTGTTTGGTAGCGATTACCACGCGGATCCCTTTGCTCCACCCTGAAGACTGCACAGACTTACATGGTTAGTCTACGTGAAAACAGCCGACTGATGTGGGGTTTAAGATAGACAAATAATGATCTGGTGTAGGGAAATGAAGTAGTGCAATGAGAGGTTAGCCACCGTAAGACGTGTTTGTCTCTCGAGCTAGGCCCTTGCAACTCACAGATTTGATGGTTGAAGATTACGTGGGGTGGCGGCGTAAGTGTCTCTGTTGGTTGGATGAACAGTTTGTGAAGTGGACGCACCTAATGACGCGAGGAAATAAAAAGCCCTCTTGCTGTTGATGCCTTGGTTTCGTCCACAGCCCGGTTATTCGTTTACAAGGTGTGGGCTTGTGGGCATTGGTATTTCAACTTCGAACACAGTTATCTTCCCCGTATTTGCTTTTCTTGGCTGGAACTGGCTTTTTCTTCTTCAAGGTTGGACAGCCCTTGAGCATAAGCACTTAACCACGGATTTGTAGCTGCCCTTTTTAATGACGAGGACGAAAGTTGTTCACGAGTGCAACGACACCATCTGTTAGCGTGTAATCCAAGGAATAATGTTACTGATGAAGATAGCAATGCACGATATACCATAGGAGGTTAGTGCACTCTACCAGCAAATCAAACGTTTGATGCATCGTGTAACTTGGTGTTTACATTTGAAAAGTCAAGGCGGTCAAGCTGGTGTGCATGTGAGATACAACAGCTCTCAGAAATTGAAGATTATTGTGACCAACCACATTACCGGCTGAAAAATCCCTCTGGTAAGACAGTACCGCGGAGCAAGTACTACCCACATCTGTAAAATCCGGTGGATTCTCTTTAATTATTCAATTTTTACCAAAACTTTACTATAAGCTGCCGTCAAGTGTTATTTCCGATATTGACGGCAAACGCATCCACAACGAACAGGAGCACGACTCGATATAGAAAAATGCAAAATCATAGAATCTGATCCCCTAAATGCAGCTGACGTAGGTACCGCAACAAATAAAAGAGAACGGATCATGTCAGGTGAATAATGAGACATTTAAGTAATTTGGGGAGGCAGAAACTCACGACATGAGCCGCACGAACTAAACATTTCGCTCTTTTCGACAGCACAATCACACAAGTGTCCTCCGGACTAGGACCTGGAAACCAGCAACGCCCCACTGAAGCAAGCCTTGAGGCACTCTACCATTCCCTGAAAATCATCAGAATTCACCTCGTAGTCCGCTTCAGCATATGTTCAAAGTTAAGAAGACGTGCACGCGCTGAACGTACAAGACAAAGATGGCTAGAACCAGTAAATGCACAACTGGTAACCAGTGTTGTGGTTCATGTTGAGTCTATGGATAAATGTTATGAAAAGAAGGCGAATTTGCAGCACATACATTTGCTACTGTTTTCAGGCACCAAAACCAACTCCACCAGAACAAACCAACAGTGGTTAGTTGGGCTCCAACGCGGAAAATCCCGAATATCCCGCCCAGGTTTGAACAACCTAACAGAAAAGTCCACTTGGGGATGCAAAAGTCGAGCAGTGTTATGCGCTAGTATGAGTCGAATTGAGTTTATTAAAGATAAAGGATACTTGGTGAAAAAGTGAAATAAATCCTGGAAGTGGAATACTCATAAGGTCAGTACGGTTAGAAGAAAAAAATCCCCTAATGGGAGGAAAATCCTTGATCAGTAGAAAGTATGCACTTGTGGTAAGCCTAATCCGTTGGGTAGTGAGGCAAAACAATCAACAGCTTTAGCTTAGAAAACCTGTTTCTAAACGATCACTACGCTTACCTTTGCAAGAAATACATTACAAAAGGGTGAATAAAGGAAGACTGAAAACTACCTGGGGATTCTGAAAAATTCCCAGTTTGTTTTGAAGATAACTTCGTTTCGTAGGAATGTCAAAAGCAGGCCACTGCGTCCTTAATTCGTCTTCAAGCATTTTTCTATCAATATCCGGGTTTTTTTCTACTCTCATCTGCAACTCATCTCGAAGGAACGTAGTTAAAGACTCAGCTTCTTCTTCAACCGTCAGCGGAACATTAGACATGAGTTTCAACATCTCGTCTGAAATCAAGCGTAATTTTACCGCAAAATAATCACCTTCTTCTGATTTACTTATGCGGCGCAATTTTGTGTTGACTGAAATCCTTCCGAACTTCTCAATGCGCCTATCCGTTGGCATATTCATGGCAGATTCAGCCTCCCGCCAGGATTGTGTCCATGACTCACGGGTACATGTTGTAGATTTTGCTTCAAATTTCATTTTCTCCTGCGGAATTTACAGGACGGATACTGAAACCTTACTGATTTATCTTTGGTTGTCTTCAGCCTTTCTTGCACATACTCGTCAAACTTCTTCTTTCCCTTAAATTTTATAAGATTGTTTGGATGAACCCATGCTCTCTCTACCAGAGGGCCCAGAAACTGAACATGATAATATTCGGACCGATCTAACGAAGTGAGCTCAAACAATATGACCATCACTCACGAGTCCGACGAACGTGCGACTCGCCATCTGGCGTGTGGTATATCATGCATGGCCACCAAGGATGTGAACCAACTTTTGCCCAGAATAAATCGCCTAGCTCATACGATTTTTCAACTTGACTCATTTCGTTCGCGAGTGTTGCTTTTCATAGGGGTTAACAACGGAGTTAGAACGGCAAAATGGATGAAAACTAGACCACCATATAACGGTACAAACCAAAAATGAAAACACTCACTGGAAGGTGACACGATTGGTTCACTCGTTGTATACTGATTCATTTCAGTTTAGTTTGTATCATATGACTGGAGGCTAGTAGCCGGCTGACGCCCAGTTTATTTCACCAGTGGGCTCCGATGATTCCATCCTGCTGCGACAAATGGGGGAAAAAACTTCTCCTCAACATTGTTTTGGCATCTTCGGTGGTATGTAGAACACAGTGTATTAGTAAACGGGTGAAGGTAATACTTCTGATCAAGTCCCCGCCAGGACTATGTAATCGGTCTCCTGGATACATGAGAGTGATTGATAGAGGGAAGCGGCATTGGACTCTAACTGGGCTATCGTGGTACACTCAGATTAGTAGACAGGATCAAAGCCAATGCTGGTACTATGATGATCTCTTTCAGTCTCCTAGATGGTGGAAAAAAACTTCTTGGTTAAGATGAGAGGATAACAGCTAAAAAAGGACAGAAATTGGAAAGCTGGTGGTAGAGGGAAGCTGAAAACGCAACGAAAACGTTCATAGAGGAAAGATAGAGGATTGCCATCGCTTTATCATCACCCCATATCCGGAAATAATGTTAACCAGCATGCGTCAACTTTGCGCTAGAAGTCGGCAACCGTGATGGCTAACACCACCTCGAAGAGCAATTCGTTTCAGCTGTAGAGTCTGTTACCATTTCGATCTTTTGTTACGTACCATTCTTCATACCGGTTATGTTCATTGTACATATTAACTACTTGTCTATTGTTTGAATCAATACACACTTCGTTCTCGCGCTTTCCGCCTTCTGCTCGCACGCGGTCCTGGTTATCGTGGAATAACGGTGACAACGTTCATTTAACTCGCTGGAGGAACCCAATCCGTTATTACTAAATGGAAGAATCTTCTTGCAATACGCAGCAGACTAAGTGTAGTGGAATTAGTTGCGGACACCTACTGTGAATTCTTGTATTTGCCTTGAGGTACTGTTCCCCCAACTCTCCGTCCCACTACATATTTGGTGAGCTCGAGTTTATTTGTTTATTCGATTAGTTTTCTACATTTTCTACACAACCCCCCAATTATTTTCCATTTAATCGATTCCCTCTTTGAGTGCTTTTTTCTCCCTAAGCATGACCGATTCTGAACACGATCCCACCGCATCGGAGAATGCAGTTTATGTCAAACTTCCTGAGTTTGGTAGTCGCGATCCTAGGCTCAAGTCGATGCTATCTTTGATTCTAGAAGAATACGTTCTCAAAAGTCCATGTATAATTTCATAGTTGCCAACCTCTCCGAGCAGGTCGCTACCGAGGTCGCCAACCTTATCTACACTCGACCCAGCGTTAGCTCGTACGACACTCTAAAGGCCGCAATCATCGGACAAACTGCAGCAACCGCCGAGCAGAACCTGCGCAAACTTCTGGCAGGAGTAAAGTTGGGTGGCAGAACTTCACAACTCCTCCATCACATGACACAGCTTCAGAGCAAACATACGGTAAACAAACCAATTCTACGTGAGTTGTGGCACAAAAATCTGCCAGACGATATTCGAAAAGTATTGTCTATGCTTGATAAGGACACACCACTCCAAAAACTTGCAGAGCTGGCTGACCAAGTATATGAGAGTTATCATAGTCGCAATTTATCTCATGTGCATTCATCAGAAGTGTCTTCAGGCCGTAGTTGGCCGACGGAAACGGACGCTCTGAAACAGCAATTTTCCGAAATGTCCATGCAGCTCTCTGCAATCTCTGAACAACTGGCAGCCTAGTCAGGAGGCCCTACCTACCGCCGCCAGTCTCGAAGTCGTTCACGCAGACGGCGAGGTAGTCGAAACGTGTGTTACTACCATCGTCGGTTTGGCGCTAAAGCTGTCCGTTGTACCAGACCATGCAGTTTTGCTAAGGATAACCCTCATTCGGGAAACTCGGAGGTCAGACAGTAATGGCGACAGCTGTTTATGGCTCTTCAAATTGTCGCCTATTTTGTGTTCGACCGTTCCACTGCCCTGAATTTTCTCATTGATACGGGCGCAGAGGTTAGTTTTATCCCACCAAGAGGTGACAAACACAACCTGCAACCGGTATCGTACGCACTGCAAGTAGCCAACCGTTCAACAATTCCAATCTATGGTGAGAAGCTATTCACTTTGGATCTCGGCCTCCGTCGTCAGTTCCCTTGGAGATATACACTGGCAGATGTACAACACCCGATCTTTGGGATTGATTTTCTCTCATTCTTTGGACTTATAGTGGACGTCGGCAACCGTAACTTGATTGACAGCACAAAAACCCTATACGTACATGGCAAGGCCACATCAATCAATTCGATTGGACTGCGGTCGGCCTTACCAGATAACGGTTTTGCTGCCATCCTCCGACAATTTCCACAACTAACCAATCCGTCTAATGCAACATCGCCGCCTAAACACGACGTTTTCCATCACATTGTCACCAAAGGCCCACCTACATACGCACGTCCCAGACGTTTGCCACCGCACAAACTCAAAGTGGCCAAAGCAGAGTTTGAACACCTCTTACGACTTGGTGTTATCCAGCCTTCCAATAGTCCCTGGGCCTCACCCCTCCATATGGTTCCAAAAAAATTACCAGGTGACTGGCGTCCGTGTGGCGATTACCGCGCCCTGAACAACGTCACCGTTCCAGACCGATACCCTATTCCTCACGTCCACGATTTTTCAATCGGGTTAAACGGCAAGAGCATTTTCTCGAAGATAGATTTGGTTCGAGCTTACCACCAAATCCCCGTGGCCCCGGAAGACGTCCCAAAGACCGCCATTACCACTCCCTTTGGACTGTATGAATTCGTTCGTATGCCATTTGGCTTACGGAACGCTGCACAGACTTTCCAAAGGTTCATGGACCAAGTACTTTGTGGTTTAGATTTCGTGTACGTTTATATTGACGACATCTTAGTCGCCAGTGAGGACACTCAACAGCACGAGTCACATCTTCGAAAGCTGTTCGAACGTCTTACCCAATACGGTGTCACGCTAAACCCTATGAAGTGTACCTTCGGAGTTACTTCCATAGATTTTCTCGGACATCGAATCGACAGTAACGGTATCCGGCCTTTGCCAGAGAAAATTAGTGCTGTTAAGGACTACCCACAGCCACAGTCCTTAAAAGGTCTCCGACGCTTCCTAGGTATTGTCAATTATTATTGTCGTTTTATCCCCCGATGTTCAGAACTTCTAAAACCCCTCACGGACATTTTGAAAGCCAATCCTAAACACTTCGTTCTGTCTCCGGAAGCTAATAGTGCGTTTCTCGCAGCCAAAGAAGCTTTGTCCAAAGCAACCACATTAACGCATTTAAGAACGGATGAACACTCGCCGCTGATTCTGAAGACTGACGCATCTCAATCGGCTGTTGGCGCTGTTTTACAACAGAACGTGAATGGTGAGATCCAGCCCTTGTCCTTTTTCTCCCGAAAACTCCAACCAGCGCAAACGCGCTACAGTACCTTCGGTCGTGAGTTGCTGGCTATTTACCTTGCCATTAAACACTTTCGACATCTTCTGGAGGGTCGCAACTTCATTGTCTTCACTGATCACAAACCCCTTGTGTTTGCCTTTCGTTCCCCTCCAGATCGGTACTCTCCGAGAGAAACAAGACACCTGGACTTTATATCTCAGTTTACCACTGACATCCGTTTTATAGACGGTTCCAGTAATTTTGTCGCCGACGCCTTATCTCGTTCGGATGTTAGTCAAATATCCGCAAGCGTCATCGATTTTCTCTCCCTCGCGAAATCCCAGGTTAATGACCCAGAACTTCGCCAACTTCGTGCCAACCCATCTCTAAAACTGCGTGATATTCCTTTAGCCCAGTCAGAATATTCACTTACGTGTGATATGTCTACCGGTATATCGCGGCCGTTTGTTCCTTTCACACACCGGTTTGATGTTTTTAGCCGCCTCCATTCTTTGTCGCATCCAAGCATACGCGCCTCAACGAAGCTAGTCACCGAGCGTTACATTTGGCCCGGCATTCGTAAGGATGTTCGTAACTGGGCCAAACAGTGCCTGGAATGTCAACGTAGTAAAGTTTATCGTCACACCATCACTACTCCAGGAACTTTTGCCTTACCAGATGGACGCTTTAAACACGTCCACCTTGATATCGTTGGTCCCCTTCCTCCTTCCAACGGTTATACACATCTTCTAACCTGCGTGGATCGATTCACCAGATGGCCCATTGCCGTTCCTGTGAACAATACGTCAACGGAAACTATCGCACGCAGTTTTGTCAATTCGTGGATTTCGAATTTTGGCGTTCCGGCCACTATCACCACTGACCGTGGATCTCAGTTTACTTCAGCTCTTTTTCGTGATTTGAATCGCGTTCTTGGTTGCGAACATATAACGACCACTGCGTACCATCCATCGTCAAACGGTATGGTCGAAAGATTTCACCGTCAACTAAAATCATCTTTAATGGCAACATCGACTGGTGACAAATGGGCTGATCGCCTACCTCTTATTCTCCTCGGCTTGCGAACTACTGTCAAGGAAGATGTTGGGTGCACCCCAGCAGAACTCGTGTACGGTTGTACATTGCGTATCCCTGGAGAGTTTCTCTCTAATTCCTTGGTACATCTGAGTCCCGACACGAGTTACGTCACGAGTCTTAAGAATCACATGCGGCATATTCAACCTTCACCCCCACGGAGAACGCTGCGCCAAGAACAAATTCATCGTGATCTGCGCACTTGTCCTTTTGTTTTCATTCGCGTTGGTTCACCTAAAACACCCCTACAGCCGCCGTATGATGGTCCTTTCAGAGTGCTTGATCGTAAAGACAAGTATTTTGTCATTGACAAAAACGGAACACGTCACTCGGTGAGCATTGACAGACTAAAAGTTGCTTACGTCGACCAGGATTCAACGTCCCCGTCTCGTCCGCCAGACATAAAAAATGCCGATGATTTCAGCCAGCGTATCCTAGATCCGTCTACCGACTCACAAAACCTTTCTCAGTCTACCCAACCCATGTTTGACACTAGTGACCATACCCGTTTTCCTGCCTCCCAACCCAAGACATGCAAACCACACACCCGTTCTGGCCGAACCGTTAGATGGCCGACAATCTATAGCGATTATCATCATTGATTCACTGTGATTCTCTAACTATCGAGCGTTTTCTTTTCTCTCACGCTCTAGGGGGGGGGTTATGTAGAGTCTGTTACCATTTCGATCTTTTGTTACGTACCATTCTTCATACCGGTTATGTTCATTGTACATATTAACTACTTGTCTATTGTTTGAATCAATACACACTTCGTCCTCGCGCTTTTCGCCTTCTGCTCGCACGCGGTCCTGGTTATCGTGGACTAACGGTGGCAACGTTCATTTAGCTCGCTGGAGGAACCAAATCCGTTATTACTAAAGGGAAGAATCTTCTTGCAATACGCAGCAGACTTAGTGTAGTGGAATTAGTTGCGGACACCTACTGTGAATTCTTGTATTTGCCTTGAGGTACTGTTCCCCCAACTCTCCGTTCCACTACACAGCTGTTCACAGTTCCAAATGAGGAAAATTTGACCTTCATCTGAGTCTTGGTCTTTTTTTCCGCGATCCTCAACTCGTATCCCCTTAGCGATGAATGTCCACTGCGAGTGAACGACCGCTCTCGTGCCCCAGACACTACACACGGTATATTAGAGAGTTCTTGCAGATCTCCTCCTTCTCGCCTTCTTTCTAGGGATGAAGGACCAAAGGGTGTAAGTCTGCTGGAGTAGTCAATCCCACGAAGTTCTATGAAGAAGTTCTTAAACACATGTTTCACTCTGTCTAGGACCCTAGAATCCTTGACCAAATAGACACCAAGACTGTACACTATATTCTAGATGTAGTCTCTCGTGAACCCTGTATCGAGGAGCAAGAGCGCTGGGTTTTCTTGGAGTTGCTGTCTTTTACAGTTGGTGAGGTGTCCGGTTTACTATGTGGGCTGAATTGACATCTTGAAGTCCCCAGTGACCTGACTTGATTTCAATGAATTGCCAAGAAGGTTGTGGGTGGGAGTAACTGCGAACATGTACCGATTTACTGTGAAGGGTCGTGTGGGGAAAACCATGTACCTGCGAATTCACCAGTATTCACAACTGGACGGATCCGGTGTACGGATTCCGTACGAGTAGAATTTTTGAAACGGACCGCGTACGCGCTTTCTTGTTGTAAGTTTAGCACTTTCTAACATAACAGTGACCCACCTGAAGGGGGAGCACATGCCTGCATAATAATTCACAAACGGGAATGGACTTAATTAGCGAGGGCTCCTCCGGAAACGTCCACAGCGAAGTGGTGTAGTAGGTGGTTTGATAGGTTCATCTTATGAGTTGCATTCTTAGCGATTTTGTTAGAGCCAGCGGATCGTGTATGATCACCAGTACTGACGGTCTCTGGATTGAACGCCTTGGTCACTTTCGCCCGCTCGGTGCCGTCCAAAAATTAATTGACATCCGCATGATTTCTGGTTCTTAAAGCCTCGCACTTAATGGTGTGGAACGGTAGCGCTCATGGAGTGGCTCGCCGTGACAAAGTATCTAAGAAATCCAGTAGTTCTTTATCTTACTTGGTGTGAACAGCACGTAAAATTTTGCTATCATCCGGAACTCATCATCATCTGTCATCTATCTATCATGTGGAACTCAGGAAACCAGGCACTTCGTTAACGAGTAATGTAATCAGTCGGATCCAAGAATAGAACCTTTAGGCTCCCTTGTGAATGCTGCCGCCCTAGATAAAAGTACCTCAATAATACGGACCTGGAAATAACCGACCTGCATTTATTTTGGCAACCATTCACTTAGAACACTCCGAAGACTAGCGCTCTAAGTCTGTGTGATAAGATGTCATGGGTTGCGGTACGAAATGCCTCCGAGAAGTCTTTGAAAAACTATATCAGGGGGTTCGGCTGCATCCGTGACAACTGTCAGCCAGTTCATTGTCTCTATGAGATTTTTCTAACAGGATCTAGTTCCAAAATTCTTACTGAACCATATGCAAATGCCACATACGATTCACGAAGTTTCGTGACGCACCGTTGGTCAGGCTTCCCGTGACTTCTCAAATCACTGACAACAGTGCTCCCGGATGGTGGTTTCAGGGGCCTCATGACCTCTTGAGTTAAATACTGGAGGCACCCTACACGTCTCCGTCCCTGTTAGGACTTTCTCCAAAGTTCGAGGTTGATCACACAACGTGAACGGCGGTTATGCCTAAATCTCCGCACATTCTTTGTACAATGCTGGGGCGATTTCGCAATTCTGGATGTCACCCCACTGTTAGATCGGACAGGTTTTGTTTCAAGTGTACATCGTCAGAGCCTGAATCGCCGAGATTTTGTTTGGCGTACTCTGTTCGGTAATCACCTAACGGGTGGTTAATGAGTCATGGTATTCACAAAAAATACTTTGTCATGATGTTCAACGAGTGTGCTTGTTACCTCTTCATTATTTCCAGTGAGTTAGTCGTCCAGTCCGTGAATCAATGAGAAGCTGTCTTGACATAGGGTCCATTGTGATGAAACTTTAAAGCAAATTCATGATTTTTTGAGCAATAGTCTTCGGAGTTCCCTTGTTTCTTCCGCGCGATGGGTGTTAATCACGTTTGAACCCAAAAATGTACTTTATAACCATGGGAACTGCGTCAGTCGGTATTTGTCTCACTTGACCCGTTCCTTCTTAAGAGTTTCGGAAGTCATACTGCGTATACGAGGTTTCGGCTCGTTTAGTTTTGGTGAGAAATGGGGAACACCTTCGAGAACTACTTTATTCACTACATTTTTGGCTTCGTAACAGTGCTGACCTATTGAAGTACCGTTTTGCAACCAAGAAAAGAAATTCAGGAAGCCTCTCATAGACGCGAAATCTGCTGTGCGGGAGTCCCACCGAGTGGTACAACTGAGCTGTTGGAATTCCTCTGTGTTAATCGACTAGAAACGGATTACACCGTAATCACTGAATTCAAAGGGGACGGAAACTGTCAGTTTACTCATCGTTAGGGGTTCATTTTTCAGAAGCCGTTCTAACTGAGGGGCGTGTGTCGCCATCTGGTTGGCGGATTCACGTGCTTCTACCAGCCAGATTGATAGACTACGTCAAAGAAATGGACAGAGGTAATTACGTGTGCCAGCCCGTGGTGGCAAAAGAGGCACTTGGGAGGTTGGAGCTCCGCACCAGTAGGACTTTAGCGGACGCCAGTTTACCTACGTGATTTGGAGCTGCTAGAGTAGGTGTGTTTGCTTTGTTAGACGAGTCTGGTGAATGTTGGTTTTGAGGACCAGACAAGCTCGCTTCTTCGAACGCTGAGCCGTAGCCCATATTGTTTCATATATCCTATCTGCCGCCGTTGTGTGACCTACTACTCTTGGGCTGGAGACTAATACAGTGGGTAATATCCCCACCAATGCTTTCTCTGCGATCTGCTCACAGAATTTGCATTCCCGGACTCATTTTTACCCTCAGCGGTGCCCTCGTGCAACTATTTTTAGTTGGTTCTACTCATCATAAGCTCACGGTCCCTACAAACTTGGGGCAGTTCGGGAAGGTTGTATCTCAGGCCTTGTGTGTATGGATGAAAAGAGTCTTATGAATAAACTTCAACTGAGTTTCCAGGTGGCAGGACTGGAAGTGTATTGGAGTCACCAGCTTATTGTACGGATGCTGTGGTGGGTAGTTTGGGTGCAGAGTGATGCGCAATCGGCTCCTTCAGAGGGTTTTATTAAGGGTGGTTTTGCGATGTTTCCTAGATTCTTCTACATCGCCAGCTTCACTGGAGCAGGCAAATAAAGGTTTTATAGCATCTCCTGGTTGGTCACCTGCAATATGAACGGTGCGAAATATGCCAAGGTCAACTGAACTCTTGCTCCTAAAACGCGCAACCGAAACCAGCGAGCGCGCACGAATTGAATTTGAGTTGTGTGACTGGGCGTGCTGCTGTGTTGTCGGTGCCATTTTAGCTTTCGTTTGTGTGAGTCGTGTGCATGGCTTACTGGGCCTTCGGCTCATGTTTGTTCGTATTGTTTCTCTTTTCAAAACTGTTGTTCGAACCCCTACTTCGGAAGCGCGCTGTCCCCCGGTGCGTCCACGTTGCCCGAAGGTTGGTCCGCGTAGTCACGGGCATTCAGAGTAGAGCCGGCGGGCCTGCATGTTACACTCCGGCGTAAACTTGGGCTGACGGAGTCTCTGCCTCTTAATTCGCGGTTGGCATCGATACAAATGTAAGTCAGCTGGTGGTGTTCCCCTATCAGTTAACCATTCTTACAAGACCCTGTCCACCATGCTTTCGGACAGCAGGGTACCCCTCATAAGCCTGGGTTTGAATATGTGGATTAAGTGGGAGTGATGTGGTGACGGCTGACGTCACTAGCTACAACGCCCTTGATATTTATCTTCGAGAACAATATAATATTGGCGCAGATCAAGAGTAAAATGCTGTGTCGGTTCTCTTCTGGAGCCTTTGGTACCCGTGTATTATTGCACTAAGGGCCCTGATATTCGGCAGTGATAGAGAGGATGACACTTGGCTTCTGATTGATTTCATGAGATTCTGCTAGATATTTAAAACAATAAAGTCTCGCACGACCGCTGTTGGGGAGGGCGGTTTTTCTGTTTTGTATTCCGAGCTCTGTGGTACGTTAATTCGGCGAGGATCTATCGTGAAGTAGGAACCGCGGCTGGATTGCCGGCAACAAACCAACAGTGGACAGTTCTCTGCAGTTTCCCCCGAAACATTGCTCATCGTGCTGTTTGCGCTACACTGGTGAGGTTGAACCGGCCTCCGGTATGAGGCAGGTAATGAATGGTGGCGTTTTTGTGTAGGGATGGAGATCTCATATAAACCCACCGAGTCTTGTCAGAGTTTAGCGAGACCCGTTAAGCCCTATGAAATGGTTTCAAACTGGTGTCGGTAGTAACTGTCGATGCGGTCAAATCCGGCTACAACACGTTTAACTATGGCATACGAAGCTTTGAAGAGGTTTTCCTCTCAACCGTCCTTGAGCTGGCCTCTGTTTGTGAGAACCTTGTTGTCGGCAGATGCGCCGTCTGGTTGTCAAACGTAGCCATAGTGATCGATAGTTGGGATGAGTCTTCAGCGATTTCAACTCCGTGTCTGTTTGGCCAAACAGTCATTCCATTTTTGGTCATTTTTGTTGAAGATCTTTCATTGTTGTCGGAATGAACCAGCACCATACGGTAACACTGCTCACCTGTACAGTGAATAGAATCGGAAGAATCTTCCTTTAGCCTGTAGTATAATTCGGATGACGCGATTTTGTCGCACCTGCACTAAAACGGCTTTCGCACAGTGACCGCTGGAGGGCATGGTAGCGGATACTCACCGTCCTGGGGCTGTAGACTCTGCAAGGAACATCGGGTTTAAAGCGACCAAAGTATTGGGCAATAGCGCAACGTAAAAATGGACTCATACCGACCAGTCTCAGCATTTTACCCCACTTAACAGGAAGAGTAAGTGAATAACGAAGGCTTTCCACGCAACCGAAGGTGAATTTGGGAAGGGCAAGGTTTCACACAGACTTTGGCTTCACACGATTTTCAATATATTTCGTGTAGTTGTTTAACAAATCACTGGGTTAGCAACTGGAGTGGAGAGTACCAGCTTATGAAAGCTTCCCTCCGCGATAAGTAAGAGCCTAGTGTCAAACATGACTGTGCTGGAGCGGAAAAACTCATGTGGTATCTGAGCCGAGACAGAAAGTGCTGTGCAGTCTAGCATTGACATGGAAAGCAGGGTTGGCAGAGATGTTACAGGTTCGGCCCGCCTGGCTTCATTTAGTTCTCTTGTCTCAATACTCAGCGAGCTTCCGTTGATTTGAAGTTCCGTCGCTAAGAGAAAATTGCTGCAATTTTTCTCGGAATTGCAGTAAGCAATTTACCTATCGCCATGTTGGTGAGAGGCTAATGTCCCAAGTTCCCCTGGTAGGCACAGTCTTTCTCCTGCTGGCAGGTAAGCGTCGTCCGTTATGGAGTGGGAACAAAGGCAGGGTGACATAGTGCCGCTCTTCTTGAATAGTGGTTTGTCGTGGAAGTAAATCATCAAGAAGTGTAAGACAGTGTCATTTACCAACTACTGATGTTAAATAGAGAGAAGTCTAAAAGGAAATTCACACTGCGACTGGAAAGTACTAGCGGCAGCTGACGACCGGTGATTTTACTGGGCCAACACACCGATCTAGAACAACTCTCGTATAAAAATTGCTTGACAGAAAAGTTTTGCTCCAAAAACTTGAGATGGAAGAGAAATTAAGAGTCAGGATGACGTGGAGTCTTCGATCTTCCACAGAGCAAAGAGCAAGTCCCTAGAGGAAGAATTCGCACGCGACGTTCCTAAAACCTACCACGACTTTGACGCGGCCCACCGGATATGTCCAGCGTATTTATGTATATATTCAAGCTAGCACAAACAGGTCAGTTAAGTCACTCAAGCACTGGTCCAGATCAAATCCTGTAAACAGCCTGGAAGACATTCCTGTCATTCTGAGAGGCGGTGCCATTTGGCACAAGAAGCTCAGCAAATCTTATTGTGGCAGAATGTCATTGATGAGCTGAGAGACACAAGGCTGAAGACAGGAACAAAGCTAGGTCAAGCTATGAATATTTGCAAAATCTTCCCAACAATTTCTGGAGCTGCAGTAGAAGTTTACACACTCTCAGACAAACTTTGAAAAGGTTTTCAGTCTTGCGTCTCTTGAGCCCTTATTGAAAAAGGTAGCACCTTTCGGGGTATGCGGTCCGTTGCCTGGCTGGTTTGCCTCATACTTCAAGGGTCACACAGAAACTGCCAAGACGGAAGACAACTGCACAAAGTCCAGACCATTCATCAGTGGGATGACTCGAGGAAGCGTCCTGGCCACGCTGCTCTTTCTCATGCACGCAAACTGTATACTCAAAATTATTAGGCATGGTAGGTTATTTCTGTTTGCTGATGAAATCAAACTTATCTGCACTTTACCTCCGGGCCATCTCAATTCTTGTATAGATCATATATGGAGGACTTCATGTCATTTAAGTCATAGTGTCAAGGGGCTCTATAAATCTGGGAATCTCAGTATATTAATTGCCGTCCTAGCACGCCACCTGGTTATACGTAATCCGGTCATATTCAGTCCCGCCGGGCACAGATCTTTGCTGGCAGCCGAAATTACACGAACGATAGGCTACACTAAACATACGTTCTTCCTTCCTGTTGCCCGACCGTATCTTTATACAGTGTAGCCGCGTTTCCAATTTAGATGCTGCACGTTCATGTATAGCCACATGCGCAATTCTGATAGTTTGGCTGCGAAAGGTCTCGAACGTGCATTCACAAAGGGTTCATCGGGTTATTTATCTTCTCCTAGCTCTGGAGAAAGTCGACAGACGTTTGCACCTAATTCCCGGGGGTACAATGGCTCAAGCTAGACCTTGTGCCCACGTATAACTCAGTTATGGCAATAGGTTCACCGTTAATTTCGCACCCCGATCGCAACGGGGCGCAAAGTTCAGCCTCAGAAGTTTACTCAGGGGTTCACTTTGACAGCTTTCAAAGTTCAGAAAAACCGCGTTCAGCTTTTTCTCTGGTGACATTCCTACATTTGGAACAACCTCTTATATGCAATCAGAGCCAGTAAGAATACGAATCAATTTCCACAGCGTCTACAAGCGTTTCCGACTAACAAACTTCATGTCCATTTCCAAACTCTCCTGGCCTGAGGGCGATATCTTTGAAGAATGGACCTGAAAACTTCTGGGCAAAAACCCTCCACACCACGTATTATCATGCTGCGCATCCTCCGAGTTCGCCCATGGTATCGATTTCACCAATAGAGATGATGGTCAACATTTTCAATCTTACTGATGACTCTAGCAGAATAGTCTTTATACTTGATCCTCTCCTAAAACTCGCACGTGAACAAGAGTATTCTTGTAAAGAACGCGCACAGGTATACATGTGTACACGTATGTTCGTGACAATCCGACAATCCTGGCACGCACGTATATCATGCCTAATGATAGCCATCTTTACATGGTTCTTGGTCAATGTGCAAAGGCGGTGCGCGCTGAAGCGGATGGGGATGACAACAGAAATAATACAACTAACGTGTGTTTCTCACTTTTGTATAAAAAGCTCGCGTTACCCTTCGTGTTACCTTCCCTACCTTAAACCCTCCTAGTTCACCACTTAATCTTTCTGCATTGTTAGGCATCCATTTCAACCCATATGTCGGCCGGATAAAACAGACCGATATCAAAACTCGATGGTAATCGTGTACTGGAAGAGGCTAGTAGTCGACCTCTCCCCACGCTACTTGATAACAGATGCCATAACCTGCATTAACGAACACAAGGTTTCAACTTTACATAGACGTTTTGCCAACACATTGGATTCCAGTGTTCGGCATAGTTCGTACGTTCATTCTGAATTCATCCGCTTATCATGCGATTAGGCACCTTACCCTTGGTTCCACAAATACCTCTAGGGAGGGAAAATATTCCAAACATTCTGAACGCGAAATTCCTTACCAGATGGACGATTGATGATGTTCGATAAAACCCGCTGATTTCGGGCGAGTAGCGAAATCCTGTTTGGATGTCCGTTCGTGATTCTGCAAGGGTCCGAGCTTTCCTGTCCCTTCTCAGCCGGGCAATGTTTTCCACGTCATTTCATGAACACCAGTTGCATTAAATAATGGTGAAATCTTTCGAGTTCCCATTTATGCCAACCTCAAATCACTTCTTTTCGACGTGGCCTTGACTATTAGATCGGGGATCACTTTGCAACGTACAAATTGATGTAACTACTAAGCATTTTTTGCCAAAGTTGAAGTGAAATCGAGGAAACATGCACATCACATGCCTTGTGTGAAAATGGAAGTTTCTTCTAAAAAATCGTGTGGCGAACAAGCTCGTTTTCGTTTATTCATCAGCAGGCCAAATACATAACATTTATATGAACCAGAGTGGTCAGGACAAAGCGAACGAAAACAAATAACAAGTGCAAGTGAAGTCAGATACGTCATAGACACACACGGAGACACAATTACTACGTATCTGGAACCATGTCGTTTTTATCAGTCATGGTGTGGGTGGTTGGCCGTGACAACTTCAACGCCTGAACCAAGCGCTTCTGTTCGCACAAGGGTGGGTTATTCAGTCGAATTCTTGTGGCTTCAGGCGTGACCGAACTTTGACATCTGACAGCCTTTGAGTGCATGCCGTTGACTTGGTAAATCGGACGAGTGGAGGAGGCCAGGTTGACAGTGTGATTTATATCAACGAGATTTGCTTCAGTTGCACTGGCGATCGTCCTAGTGACTGCGCTATCAATCCATGTTGGGTGACAATCACGGATACGCGCGACCCACGTAACTAGTTACACAGGAACAAGTGAGGGAGTACACACAATTAGCCGCAAAATCGGGTAATTTATTCTCTAACCGTAACCGCAGGGCTGGAGTACGGTTGAAACAGACATGCAGATTAGCAGCATATAATAATAATAATGATACTAATAATTGCATGTTTCTTGACGCATTTGTGAGAAGCACACCCAGGAAAGTGTGATGAACGCAATGATTTTTTAGCATAAACATAACTGAACACCAAATTTGAAAATTGTACAACGAGTGAGCTATGTGAGTAGAGCAACAAAACAGACAAAAACAGATATTATATGAAGGGAAAATTCAAGTCTAGGCAGGAAACTTTGAGCTTCATGGTTCTGAGAAGATAGCGTTTGGGGTCTGCACAATTCGATAAAATAATTGATTTGTTACTTCGATTTGGACTCCACAAGGTGATCGCTGGCCCGATGCTCAAGGTCGTGCCAAAAAACGGTGGTTGGAGGATAGAGAGAATGTATTGGCAAAGAATTTGACCATTATTCCATGTAGATAGTTTCGAAAAAAACGCAGAAATTTTTTATGATCTAGGCGAGGTGGGGACGCATAAACTTTTTCGGGGAACGCATGGACTTCTTGATTGGACGTCATTCTTCGCTCAACTTCCTAAGAATTTCGAGGGGCTCGCGATATGCACGACCATTGCGGAATTTTAAGAGTCAGGGCGGGGTGGGATGTTTTCTCGCGCGGGATGTATCAGTGAAACCAAGAATGGGGAGAGGAATTATACGATAAACGGGATAACGAGAAACTGTGTGAGCTATAACGAACAATGGAACATGTGATATTGTGACATAACCTCCTATGTGACGTTAATAGCATTATGTTGATTGATACGAACAGCTGCTAATGAATAACGCGAAAGGAGATCGAATATAAACTATTCCTAGTGTACGATTATTGCCAAATATAGATGTCCATTATCTTTGTACAGACGGTATATAGAATGAGAAGAATGTTTGACAATAACGAGAGGTTTTCGGGTGGTCTATCAGGGGAGGAAAAGAAAAAGTTGCGACTCGAGATTATTATGCAGTCATGAGACGAATAGGTTGAGTTTTTTGAGTGATTTTAGCCTGTCCAGCTACTGCATGGTGGTTTACAACTCAGACACACAAGTTATCAACAAGTATGTGGTAAGAGTGTGCCGGGATGTTTTGGTTGTTACTAACGGGCATGTATATTGACACCTATACGTGTTGACTGTAGATATGTTATCGTGTTCGCTGGCAAGTCTGAAAGTATAAGATCTATCCTGAAAGCGGTATTTTTAATCGTTTCGAGAGGTGCGTGACTTGACATCACGCAAAACAGGGGTTTTTTCGTCAGATGTTATTAGGTCCGTTTTCGAAGATAACGTCCCCAGACAAGTAGAGATTGAAAATGGACATGACGTTGGTCATTGTTGGGAAAGTTTCTAAGTTTCGTTTGAATTGGTGTATATTCTTACTGGACCTAATTGCATACGGGAGTGTGTTCCAAATGTAGGAATATTTTACTAGGAAAAAATTTGAACGCAATTTTTTTCGAGATTTGAGAGCTGCCAAGGTGAAGTCCTTGTTTCTGAGGTTATACTTTGGCCTGTGTTGTACTCTATTCGCGAAGCTGACGGTGAATTTACTTCCATAGATCAGATTACACATGAGTGCAAGGTTGAGCTTGAGTCGCCGTAACCAAAGGGGATCAACTGCATGCGTCTGGCAGCGTTCTCTGTATCTCAGAGACGATGGATAACTTAATAAGCTTCTCGTGAATGCACGTTAGAGGCTTTCCAGAGTTAGCCTATCAGACTTGCGCAGGTGGCCATATATAAACGTGCAGTACTCAAACTAGGGTCGTACACATAGTTTATAAAGGTGTGATCGTGCAGCAGGTAGAAAGAATGAGTGTTCAATGTAACCTATCGTCCGTCTGGTTTTAGCGACTAGGAACGATATACGTTATGCAAAGTTGAATGAGTTTGAGTTGCGCAAACCCAGGTCACGTACTGAGTTGACTGTTGATATGCTGTGACCGTCCAGTTTTATAGAGCCACCTGATACGTGACAACCATGCACAACGATAGTGGATTTATTGGCTGAAAATTTCATCAGCCAAGTTTGACACCAAATCTCTAATGACATGAGGTCCCTCCGTATATTTTCCAAACATGCATTTAGATTGCCAGGAGGGAAGCTGTAAACAAGTTTGATATCATCAGCGAATAGGAATAGCCTACCGTGCTTGATAACTTAACATATATCGTTTATATATATATATAAGATTAAAGGTCCCAGAACCCTTCCTTGTATCACACCGCTAATAGCTGGTCTGGGCGTTGACCTGTTGTCTCCAATTTTCACTGTTTGTGTGCGGCCTGTAGGGTATGACGAAAACCAGCTAAGCAGTGGATCACGTATACCAAAGGATGCTATTTTGAGCAGATGACGCTTATGAGGCATACGATCGAAAGCCTCCACCATGTCCAACAGTATAATTATAATCGCCTCGACGGCGTCAGTAGATTCTGTCACATGGTTAAGAAATTCTAGCTGGAATGTTATGCAAGAACGCTTGTTGAGAAACCCATGCTGGGAGTGGTTTATAAGGTTTCGTGATAACAGGAATTCGACCATGCGTCATTTTATTATCCTCTCTAAAACCGTAGAACAAATTGAGGTATGGTTAATGGGACGATGATTGCTGACTTCATGTCGCGAGCCACTTTTATAGCGGACCTTAATTGTAAAGTTTTTACACTGAAGAGGGAAGGAGCCTGATGTTAGAGAAAGTGTATAAATGTTAAGCAGAAGTAGAGGGATTTCTTTTCCTCCGTATTTTAGAGCGACAGGGTGAATGCCGTCAGGACCAGGTAAGTGGGAAGGTTTAATAATAGATAACTGAGAGCGTATGAGCCCTGCATCAACAGGGATATGGCTTAGGAACGTACTTGTACTTACAAGAGAAGGTAGAAGCAGTATGTGATCTTTGAAGTAAAAACCTCACAGATTGCTAGAGGATCATCTACAGTGGTTTTGTTCTGCAGTGTCACTAATGAGATGGCAGGGTCTCTCCCATCATTCCTGCGTCTCATCAACTGCATCAGCTGCGAGCTCTTATCTGTGCTCTTAAGCGCACGTTCTTTTTTTACTCACTTGGAGCATTTTGGTTCCATATTCAATTGCATTGAACATTTTATGCATTTGCATGATGAGAGAGAAGTCGCATGTTTTCCGGTACCGTGATTTGAAACTTTCGAGCTTGCCTTGCTCCTTTGAAGTGAGACTCATGCCGTTACCGTACATATTACAGTGTTTTGACTTTTGCGGGGCTAAGATGTTTATGCAATACCTGAAGTGTTCATTAAATGCCTCGGTTGCAATACTAGGATCGGAGGTAAGAAAAAACATGTTCCATTCCAGAGATCTCAGCAGTGTGGTGAATACGTTCCAGTCGACGAATTTAGTTTGACGGTAGTGTATGACGGTCGAATCTTTAACAGCTTTCAGGTCGAACGTTAAGTTCACTATGTTATGATCACTTCCTGGAAATTGTTCAAAGACGGAGATAGTGGCAGAAGAGATGCCTGTGGTAAAGATGAGGTCTAGAGTGCGGTCTAGTCTAGTAGGAGCTAAATCATGTTGGCGCCATCCGTTTACTTAGACACATGCAAGGAACTCAGCTTGACTTGCGGGGGCGGTGAAAGAGGTCCATAAGATATTGGGCATGTTGAAGTCTCCTCAAATTATTTTGTACTGTGAGGGTAAGGTTGATATATAGTCCAGTCCATTGATAAGGTTTGTCATATGGTCCCGAGTGGCGTTAGGTGATCTATAGACACATCCTAAGAGTAATTCACAGGATCCAGTCGACACTAACACCCACAAGGAATCATCTATCATACCGAGACATGACTCATCGAGTATAGTTGCAGGGTATTGCTCCCTTAGGTAGATGAAACATCCTCCACCTCATCCTACGCCAAAATTCCTGCGGAACATATGATAACCTATGAGGTTTAGTTGTGTCAGGAGTCTCACGGGTGCACCAAGCTTCAGTGCTTAGAATAATATAAGGATTATATAAGAATATAAAGGATCTAAACATATGCATTTTATTAATTAGCGGAGGTGCATTGAATGGCAACAAACTAAGTGCATTTTTCTTGTTCGGCACCATTTTTATACTTTTATAAATGTCTAAAGCTGAAACATCTTTGTGATTCAAAGACTCCGGTGATAATGCTTGGACTGATGTCCTTGTAATGAGCTCGTTGGATAATGGTTAGGTGTTACCTGCGTTTGATTACATGACAGGAAGTGTTGGAATAGTGCAAGTAAGGTTTGTTTGGGTAGTGGAAAATGGGGGACGGAGCTAGCAGGGGAGGTTTGAAAGGTATATGTCCCACTAAAAAAAGGTGAGGCTGAGGTGAATTGGTCATGCCTGCCTGTTCGTTGTCAATGAAGACATCACGGGTTGCGTTTAAGTAAGCATTCGAAGTACAGGGTCTATTCGTGTTGAATGGAGTGTTGAACATGGGATGGACAACTTCAGAAGGGCTCCGATTTAGTCTTGCATGAATCGATGCGTCACGCGAGATACTGCTATAATTAGGCAGAGACCTATAATCGGGGGATGGTAAGAGATGTGTCTTTTTGATCGCTATGTACGGGTTTGCGTTTTCATGCCTGTTTATTCATTAATGATGCACAGGAAAAAACCTATGTCGACCCGTAGGGTAGTGATTTGGAGAAGGTTTGTTATCACGGGCACCCAATTAATGGTCGGTTTGTGGTTTCCTACGGGACTGGTTCGAAATTGAGACATCAGCGTGTTTTTTATTAATAGACTGGCGGTGTCCTGTCTTATTTAAGCCATTTTCCGCGCAGATAGGTTGCGGACTAGACACTCCATTGATTTCTTTACGGACAGAGTCGTTCGTGTGCCCACTTTTGCCAGTTGATTTCTTGACCGAGGTACCCCCAACGCTCGGCACGTTGTTGAAACTGTCAAGATCTATTGTTAGATCAGTTAGGTCAGCGATTTTTTTCTGTTTGATGGAGTCAGCATTGTCGGTAGGGTCGCTGGTGCATTCGGGAGTGGTACAGCAAAGCGATACTGCGCGATCTTTGGAACCCAGTTTGACATCTTTGGATGTCGTTGTACCCTGTTTCGATGCATCCTGGATGACATGGTTAGAGACGGAGACGGAGGTTTTGCCCAGTAAGCTTTTGACATTCTCTTTCAAGAGGCGTTCTGTCCTCCATAATTTTCAACAGTTTAAGCGAGGTTCTAGACTAAATAAGGTCCTGGCCTGTACGAACTGTTTTTCCATTTGCCTCGCTAAGGAATTTGAATAATAGCGGGCAGCAACACTTTTGTCATCTTTTGAAGACGGATGCAGGTATATGATGTTGGGTCTATTCCAGTAACCTTCAAGAGTATCTTTTTAATGCTTTCTAGGTGCAGGCTATCTGGCACATTGAATACGATGGCATTGTTTGAGCAACGCATCCGTTTTGTGATTTCTGTAACCAGTGTGTTGCTAGCACTCCGAATGTTAACCATCTTGGGACTTTCGGGCACTTTGAAAATGTATGACAAAGAGACCAGATTCTCTTTTAGGGAATCAAGTGCGGTATGACTTGTCCTTAATTGGGCGAGCTCTGCTTCTAGCCTAGAAACCTTGACAAATAAATCCGCCAATACACTATCTACAGGAACAGAGCAGTTTTTAGTCTGAGGAGTGGCAACCATCAGGTTATCTCCACCCCCTTTAACGCCAGTAACATTAGGAGAGCCTACATAAGTTCCGGACCTAGAACCTTTGCCTCTAAACGATTAACATCGGCTTTAAAGCTCAGCATTGTGGCTTTGGCACCAGCGGATCTTGTATGACGAGTGATTTTGGTCACCATGTTTCGAAAATACAATTATAAATTCGGTTACACTTGGACGTAAGTGGAATGTGATCAGACTATATAGAATAATAGTATCACCGATAAAAATTCCAAGGGAAACTTCAAATAAATTATTCACGCAGTATTCACTTGCCCTTTTCGAAACTCGGTGTCCTCTTTCACGCCACAGTGACAACATCTCCAAAAGTACAGTGGAGCGAAGGACGCGAGTGCGACCGGCCCCCGGCAGAGCAAACGTGATGGACTTGCTTTATGCGCCTCAACCCCCTTCCACTTTCTTTGGCTGTTTCAGAAGTTCAATCCCCCTCGTTTGCATACAGTACTGAGGGTATTTTGGAACCACTAACTTTTTGTGTTGCGTCCCATGCGAAGTCCTGTTGAAATGACGTGCTTTTCGATTGTCACCGTGCGTCAGCCCTTATTCTTCTGCATAAGATTTCAGTTGTGGCTTACTTTTTCTCCGCCCAGATGAAACGAAGAATGCGGCTTCAGCAATCGCTTTGTACAGGCAGCCGGCAGTATAACTACAATGCCCATCGGAAATAGCAATTTTTTAACGGCCGACCAGTATTGCATCGTTCGCTAACGATTCAAGTCCACACCGAGTTACGCGTAATCTGTTGATCCAGTAAATGCCTCTCAGTATTCAACGACAGAGATAATCTATCCTCGAAACGGTTAACGAGAAGGCGCTCGTAATAACTGGATTTAATACGGTGCCAATTGAATCAATGTACAAGAAAATCGTGTCTCACCTTGAATGTGAAAATCCTCAGAAATCCAAGAAAGAAAGTGCACGCACAAAAAATTGACAACCAGGCATCGATCAACAATGGTGGACAATAAAACGGGTTGAGCTCGGTCAAACAAAAAGGTCATTGGTTTGGTCAGAGCAAAACAACTTTTCATGCATCGAGAAATGACAGGAATCTTAAGTTACTCAAGGAAAAATATGGAAGAAAAATGCCTAATTTCGGTATTTAGAAGTTTGAAGGGTTCGGACTGATTAGGGGTAAGGGAAACGGTCAAAGTAGGTTGCGTAAGAACAAAGAGGAGTAATGTATCTCATTTGGGGAAGAGAGCAAAGCGTATGGCCACCTTTCAACATCACACAAACCTCAGCAGTCTCAAAATAACGCAACGAACCGTGAAAAAATCAACACCGGGCATCGAAAACCGGCTGGTTTTCCAAACTCAAGGTGGCAATATGAACAGTGGCAGCAACCGGTTCGACAGGAATGTCCACAACTACTGTTTTATCCGTAGTGACTTGGTGTTACTCTGCAGACGCTTCTGAAAATCAAAGTGATCTGAGGTCCCGTCTCACAGTGCCATCTGAAGTTTTTACCGACACCTGACGTACATGTTTGTCGTCACCATGGAATACCTCGGTGATTATGCCGTAGGGCCAAACACCTCTGGAGACTCTTTCGTGAAGGAGAACTACATCGCCTACTTGAAGATCACGCGAAGCTTTAAACCACTTGAGTGCAACCTGCAGCTGGGGCAGGTATTCACGCCGCCATCGTTTCCAAAACACACCAGATAAGTGCTGTGCTTGTCTCCAGCCCTTTGTGAAATGTTCGCACAATGTAACCTCATCTGTACTTAGGCCTATATTCGAGTACAACAGCGAATCACTAGGACAAAGTTCCTGGGGACTGTCTGGCTCATCATAAACAGGCACAAGTGGCCTATCGTTCACAATTCGTTCAACTTCCACCATGTAGGTGATAAATGACTCTTCACTCATTACCCGCTGTTGTGTTACCGACGACAGAACTCGTCTCACTGTTCGGATCATTCTATCCGAAGCCCCGTTCCGATGACTTACACCCGGAGGATCAAACTACCATTTAATTCCTTGATTCGATAGCCTATCTGTCAACACACCCTGGTCCAGTTGTCGTAGACTTCGTTTCAGCTCCAAATGTGCTCGAACAAAGTTGGAACACGTGTCACTGTAAATGGCGTCTGGCTTGCCCCGCCTCCCCAAAAATCGCACCAGGGCCATGAGAAAAGAATCCGTAGACATGAAATGAGCCACTTCGATGTAAATCGCCTGAGTCCGTGAGCAAGCATATATGCAGCCATACTGTCTGAGCTCGCTTCTTCCTATAGGCACCCTGAATGGGCCGAAATAATACACCTCACAGCACCTGAATGAGTGACCGTCCGTCGACGCCCTCATCGACGGAATTGGTGTCATCTTTTGAGTGCAGTGCTCAGCATAAACCCTTTTACAGGGACAGCACTCACTCAACACTCGTTTATCGGTCGCCATACCTTTCAAAATCCTTATTGTCCACGGAGTATGCCACCCAGTTGCGACAGGATTTGTTGAATACCCACCAACTAGCCAGAGACTATCTGTCAACTGCTCAAAACTACCAGCAAGATTACTACGACCGCATGGTAAGAGGATCGTCACTTCAGCCCGGAGAACAGGTGTATCTACACAACCCAGTTTCTCGCCCGGGTGCCCCGGTAAAACCACACAAAGAGTGGGTGAGCCCATATATTGTCCAGGAGATATATAGTGAGACCACATGCAGAATCAGCAGAACGGACTTACCGGGAAGCCAATCATTCACAGTAAACTTTGATCGCCTAAAACCAGCCACACGGTGTGGTGCAACCATTTGCGACAGTCGGAATGTCTCGGGTGTAACTCCTCCGGACGCGGCGGTCTTTGTCGAGGTGGCAGTGGAAGGCAGTTCGTCGACAGTGCAAGGTAGCGGTGAGAACACATCTAGTCAATCGGGGGAGCAATGTAACGGCACAGGTCAATGATCTAGCAAACGATTATCAGCTAATTACTGTTCTGTATTTGTCGTTCCAGATATGCAGACGGGGGACGTCAACGAGCAAACGGGAACAAGACGCGCACCGAAGAACTGCATCTATGAAGGCAACGAATTCCCCGAACCCTGGACTGAAGAGAGAAAAAGTGAGGTTGCCCTATGCTCGTTTTGTACCGTACACAATACACATGCCACCCTCGTGATTCGTTGTTCTTGCTGTCCCGGTATTCTGTTGAGTGACTGATTGTTGTTTGTTGGGACCATTCCACGTACCCTACGGTGATCGTACACTCTCATTTTAGTTTCAGCGCGTCCGTGCGCATCGATCATAGCGCTACCTCTTGTGTATAACAGTGTCAGACTGCAAGAAAGGCTCGTAATCAGTATAAGGAATTCCAACGTAAGGAGACGAACCAATGAAAAGGGAATAAATGGGCAGGGAACGTTGACATCAACGTTCCACTTACACACAACAATCATCAAATGCTCACGCAACCAGCTACTTCAACACTACCGTCTTTCATCTTAGATCCGAATCGTTCCCCGGTAGGCTAAAAATTTATAGACGACTACCTCATTATAGACGCGGCTACTCTACATCCGGCTTGTTGACAGAAGCTGCGACTAGATTAATCGTTGCTGGAACAACCACTGGATGTTCGCAGTCAACAAATAACAGATGGTTTATCGGTTGCGGATAGCGGACGTAGGCGTTCCTGCTAGTTGTTTTCAAGGATTTATAGAGAAGTCCGTGTCACTAATATAACGTGTCGAGTACTCACAGAAATCGCGGGCAATTGTTTTGCCCCACCAGCCGACTGGGTTCAACAGACTTCGCAGTCACTTGTGGGCGGAATACTTGTGCGACTCGTCAGAGTAGGTGGTAAATGGTTCTATCACGCAGCAGATCTACGGAGAGTTGTAGCGGTGAGAAGCTGACCTAGGAAAAGCGATTAAGCTCAGCTGCAGAGGCCACGAACAACCATATCACACCCAAGAGTAGGGAAAACCAAAACTGGCTAAGCTGTTATATGCCAATATTTTGGAGTGAGAGCTAGCAAGAAATTGACTATGGATTGTGATTTAGGAGTAAATAGGTTAATGACAATGGAGCAGCACCGGGCAAACGCGTGCTGTTCACGGTTATGAAAGATTTGCCGGAGAATGCTTGTTTTCTCGAATGAGTGCTGAACCCCGAAGGTGACGAGATATACAGTATAATGCAGTATCGATTGACTGGGTGCCCTATATCGCTACAATAAAAGAACCAACTTCGATGTGAACGCTGAATCAATAAGAACTCTGGTGTACCCTTAAATATCCGCAAGGTATTGACGGTCATCGGGCGAGCGCAAACTAACTGTTTATCCTGAAAATGTATTCTTTAAAATAGATATCATGACTTTGAGCCTTTTAGTAACAATGAATGTGGCTCAGTTGGGCGATCTACTATGAAATATCTCTACCTTGCACCTCAGAATTGGTATCGACTGTCGTGATATAAAACCAAGGCAGACTATCTTAGCATCTCTGGACCTTTTTTCTCTGAACTTCGCCCTGTCCCTCAATTTTCCGTCATTAACAAATCTTCCTGAATCCAGAGATTAGCAACATCCAAATTCATTTGTTTTAGTTGGCCTTTTAATCGAGCATTTTTGCTCAATTTACAATTATCTTTTGGAGCTCCGCGGTTCTGGTTTCACTTTGCCCGTTTGCTCCGACATCAAGTTTAACCGCGTTTGAGGTGAGGAGGAACTAGCATGTACCTCTTCTACGACGACTGTGAAATCCATTCCCATAAGCCGTCGTTTCGGCGACCCCCGAAACTTTATGATCCTTCTATCTATTGAGTTGCATTAGCTGCCTTACTTAGTTCGCAGACTGTGCATAACTGGACGACTGATAGGAATCAACCTACCTCCATTGCAACTATTTTGAGGCGAGAACATCATACATGGTTTCGAAGTTTTCTCAACCTACTCTCCGGAATTTGGCCGTGATCGATGGGCAACCTGATAAGCTACAACTGACGATTAATCCTAACGTAAAAACTAATCAGCACCACGGTGGCTGGCCTTTGCATGTTGACAAAGCGTGGGGTTCATGAGCTCGAGGTATCGGTGGTGGGTCTTTCACGATACGCGGTATAGTGAGCAATATGGAGGAGTTGTCCTGTCTGCTACTCTTCAACTCCGATGGCTTCAAGTTTGAATCATATCTCTCACCCTTCTCTACGTCCAGGAGTGTTACTGGGAATGACATGACGTCTCGCGTTACATATGTGTAATACGTTTGGAATTCGTTGAATTTGGCTTTGGCTGCATGCTTTAACGGAATCGTCAAGCAGCACTTGACTCACATGCGGCCTTTGTCAACAAAACCGGTTCTGAACAGATGTTTGCAATGGGAAAAGCCCTCTTGGAGTCTCCAGATAGCTAACCCGGTGGAGGCTATGGCAGAAAAGAAGCTCATGCGGACTTGGTGTCGAGGCACAAAAAAATCTTAGAAGCTGCGGGAAGTGGCAAAAACTTTATGATATATTAATCAATATTACACCATGCAGGACAGACGTGTTACGTGAACACGACCAGACAGAGAGGTGTTATATTGATGAGAAAAACGCAGGTAGAAGCGGGGCGGCCTTGTTACAAACTTCAACAGTAGAAATTAACCAGCAACACTGACTGAGTCAGAGTGAGAAATCAGTAAAGAGACAGCATCAATATTTGGAATGTGTCGCGGCAATTCGTCACTTGTGGTAGTCTACATACGTCGTATTCATCATTCACCTGCTCTCAAGAACAAGTTGGTCACTACGCCCCCATGATCAGTGAGTTACAAACAGGAAGAACATCAGTGACCTGCAGTCCGTATAAAGTAAGATACCATTTGTGGCGAGTCTGCTGTTCGCGCGAGGCCATCTTTTTCAAAATAAGCGGACAAGAGTTGGAATTACCTTCAGGCCTTTTTTCCAACACACTACCGATGTCACTATGCTAACTCGACACCCCCATATTATGGACTCACTAAAAGGCTACCAGGTCCAAATGAGTGAGATTTTGAATACCACCTTATGTGAGCATTAATTGACGGCTGTTGATTGTTTGGTCGAATTCTGAAACGCAAGTGATGACGGTCCATATACATAACTTGCCGGTGAGTCACGAAAGTACTTCTCAGCCGGAATGTCCAGAACGTCGATCCTCATACCACGTATCGGTGGCCGTCTCCAGGAAGGTCAAATTTGTAATAGCCTTCACGGCACAGTAGTTAATATGCAGGCCACTGTGCCTGGAGGATCGCTCACTGATCTGTTTATACTAAGTTTGTGATGTTGGTGTCAAATGAACACCCACATTACCATGTCTGTAAACCGACCTCACAATTACCGCTACCAACTAGTCTGTTGACTGTGTGTGATAAACGCTCGAGCTGACAGCACGAAGCTGAATGCAAGTGAACGCATAACCGCAACCTTTTTGACCACTTCGGCATGGCTCTTATCTGGGTGGACCAAAGTAGATCATCGCAACGTGCGTGAACCGGCGCCGACTCAAGATAGTTCTAATAACTGGTGGCAGAGCCGCAAATCACTTATATTTTAAAAAAACACATTCAGCAATCAGCATGCGTTCGACACCCAGCATTCAGTCCAGTGCAGAAATCGAGGTCTGCGCGGGCGCAGATGCACCCATGGTACACAAGTGAATATCTGCATGACGCCGCCTGCATACATGTTTCGTATTCTTACCACACAATTGTGGAATAACTTCTTTTTGATTGGTCGTGCTAGCAACACCACTTACTCTCTCTCCTAGGCACCATGAGCGGTCTATTGTTGATGACCACAAACGGGCATGTTGGACAGTTGCCTCCTATCAGCAGACTTTGCTCCAGTGGACATCAAGCCGTAAAAAAGCATTTTTCTGGAAAATACACTGTGGACATGTTAGTTCTCGTTCCTACTCCACAAAAAGTGCTATTTCTTCACCATATCTCTTTGGCTGTAGGCTAGAAGTAGACAAGCAGAGCCGGTTATACTTGTGCTCTTGTTCTGAACTTGCCACTTCAGCCTTTACGCAGAACGCTGCGTGTGATGGTCGTAATTGACCCTATTCCCGATTATCATCTTTTTGTTGTGTCGCTAATAATTAGATATACAGTCGTGCTCAAGTGATAAATATCTGAATTGACCAAATTCAAGATGTCACTACTACTTTGTTGAAACTATCTTTTAGCTTGAGCTGGGTCAATTACACCGATTCCGCGCCAATGGACTTACCAAGTTTTGTCTACAGGAAACCCCTTCGTTTATGTGAGTCGCCCTAAAGCTGTGACACATGCGTTCAGTTTGAGAGAAAGCAGCCAACGATCCACCGGATGAAATCCTTCCGTATGTCGACTCTACAGAATTAGGTTTATTCTGTTGTCTCCAGACTTGGTACTATTTGTTAAAAATACAGATTGGCGCTGATGCGGATGACTGAAGTTGGTGTCCATATCTGCAGCGTGGTTCATAGCTATTCATTTCGGCACCATCAGTGCTAATGACATGAATCTAACTACAGTGTAATTACTTGCCTCTTCTATCCTATCCGATCTACGAAGTAAAGTTGGCGCGGCTAGCTTCTTGTATTCTAATGAGTAGAACGTCTAGGAACGCACTTCGAAGAGGCCGACAGTTAGCTTGAACGAAGTGTTGGTCAGTGGTTTGGCTATGGCTTGTCCTAACTCAACTTGCTCTGCTGTAACGATGGGCCGCAGCTTGCCCAAAAGGTACCCGCCTTATCCGGAAGCCGATCTAATGTCCCCCATTTCCAGAGTAATTGCTATCTGGGTGTTTCAATTCACCCAGATTCACTTTCCTGTATGAAGACTGGTTTTATGAAGGAAACTAAGGTAGTATGTTTACGTTTTTTCAAGCGTTCGCACGGTTGCACTCCACACAGCTTCACTGATCCAACCTTTATGCACGCAACTGGTTTCAATTCTAACTAGCGGCGATGAGGATTGAGGTGACTCAAACTTTTATTTGCAACTCTCCTTCCATATTAAAGACGACATGTGCTGTGGACCAATCGAATCATCGCACAGGCAAGCGTCTGTCATGGCCACCAGTCATTCTAAACAATATCCAGACGTGACGAAGTTAAGGTTCAGCTTGTTTCTCGCTGGTGTGTGTTGATATTCTGCGCCGCTTTGCAAATAGCACGAACGCTTCTACAGTAATTATCAGCTTAGTTGTTGCCAATCTGACATCTTCCAACGCTACACTTGGAAGACGTTTGATGGATTCTACAAGTTGTTTCGAGGTTCTTTTTCACATTCGTAAGACGGACAAAATTCACTATAACTATCAGAGGCTTTTGCTGACGTCGTATTGTGCGCTACTTTCCAGATTCTTTTATTGAGTATGCTTGAAGATTTTGTTTCTATGGTCTGTCGAGTGTTGCTAAACAATTTGGTGATAACCAAGTCCCCGAACATAACATTCTGTCTAAATGTTCGTATTTACACCCGTTTCACACACTGAACTTTTGCCTCTCGATGCAATAGTTTGGGTAATTTCAACGTAGATAAATTTCGTGGAGCACAATTTACGGTCCAGTGAACATTCTGTGCCTGAATTTTCTCGAGGATGTCTATTTTGTTCGCACTAGCAGACATTCACGCAGGTGACCTCACCGTCTTTCCAATTGTGGATATGGCACCAAGTTAAACTCAAGTAATCGCCACACGTGATTTGAGCACTTGAGGAATACACGTTATGAATTGCGACTTCCGTGCTGTGGAGTTCCTGCATCGTAATTGTTTGTTTCGTCGGATAACTAATACTACAAACCCTCACCTATGAGCCTGCTCTCCCCTCCGATCGGTGGACAACAAACCCCTCGGACGCTAACGCTTCAGTTGAACGTCCGGCGTTGAATAATTCTCACTTAGTGTTACAACGTCCAGCTACGCTGAAAATAAGCTCAGATCCGCCCACCTGTTTTCAATGACAGTTGCATTGATGTGCAGCGAAAATACCTCGACCACACTACGCCACTCTCCGTTGATTGTATCCTGGGGCAGAAATGCAACACAGTTGAAATCTACAGCCGAAATGATAGCTAACCTCTCGGACCAAATTTCTCGTTTGTAACAATTGTGGCTCTGCAAGTGGTTGAATACGGTGCTGGTTGATTCTTATCAACACCAACTACCTCTTAACCCATATTTTCCTCACTATCCATTCTAATTGGTGCCATGGTTCTCTGAGGGCCCGGTAGCCAGTAAAAATGGTGATCCTATGGCACTGAAGTACCGTCAACAAACGTATCATTTTGAATGTTCACAATGATGTTAATGTTCGCAGCTCTTGTTCACGATCTGAATATTGGGATGCTTAACGGGGTCGAAATTTAGGTGGGAAACATTCAATCAGCAAACCAGTTGATATGATTAGTGCGTGGGCGTCCGGGTGCATGGGATTTGGTGGCCAAAACTTTGCGCTCAAACACCTACACTCTGATAATGTCACCATGTTCGGTGATGAAGTTGTTGCAACCTATACGCCAAACTCAGCGAGTATCCGGGTAACCGAAACATTTTCCCCGTCCGAATGAAACGTACAATTTAACAAAAGATTGTTGTTTGGAGGACCACGTATATTCTCAAACTGCAGCCGGGGTGTCGACCCTAGTGTAGGGGAAGACACACCATAAATTTAGTAAGATTAACAATGAATCCGCCCAACACCGCTTCACATCACTCGTTCCCAAACCGATAATCTGTGGTTCCGTTCACTTTCCTGGCCAGACTATACGTGAACGTTTTCTCGTGACGCGACCAGTGAAGATGTGCCGCAGTACAAGAAACCTTCTAGTTCTCTACTGCTTAAATCTACTATTGCAAGACACAGCAAGTAATTGAGTTCGTGAAACAACTCATCCGAGAATTTTCCGGATGCATGAGTCACACATGTATTGGGACGGAAAATGAGTTAACTGGGCAGTGTGCACCTCCCATCAACTCTTCCGGAAGCGGATCGAAAAAGAACACAGTACGGCCAACTTAAGGGTCACAGAAGTTGTGCATTGCTACGAGTCTTTATTTTGGACTGCATTAAATTAGCGCCTCTGCGCGGCATCTTCATAGCAAGCTTTACCCTTTGTTTTGCCTAGCCATTACCAACGGGTCATCAAGAAGACAGAGTTAAACCATGGGTTTAACAAAGCAACCGCCCATTACCAGCATTCGACATTACCTATTACGGGCTACAACAAACGACGAATGTACAGGGTACGAAATCTTACCGTGACAGTTCATTCAAAGATGGAATTTACCCACATTCACTCCTGAAAAATGATTTTGTAGAGCAGAATTGGCATGCATTCCAGGGTGTATATAAGGAGTTTGATTAGTTATTTCTTCTGTGTAAAGTATAAACTTTCCAACCGATTATCCTGTGCAGGAAACGTCGTCTTGACGACCACTAATATCTAATCGCGGAACGTAAAGTTGATCACCAACTTGTGAACGACCTTTTTTATCCGGCCTGGATTTCTCTCACACCAGTCATCAGTGATTCATATTATTTTCCTCGCGAATTGCTTGACAGAATTCACGACTATCGGAGAAACTATAACTTTTGACCTCACAGTTCGTCACCGTCTCTCTAGATTCTTTTCAGAAATAACTGGAGGCTCACAAAAACATCGTGGAGGTTCGTCGATCGATTTTCTATCGTCTCTACAGAGAAAACATGAGGTGTGATATTGGCGTATTTCTCAACGTATTTATGAGGAACGTGCCCCGAACAAACGTGACCGTACGCATTGCAAAACCACTCATCTGACTGCACACTACAATCAATAATTGTACAACGACCCAACCACATTAATAAAGCGACAAAACAGACATTATAAGAGAGAGAAATTATAGTTTCTGTGGAAGAATTTAAGATGCATGCTTCTAAGATGATAGTTATCAAAATCTTCAAAATTCGATAAAAAAGCTTAGTCGTTACATCAAGTTAGAATTCACAATGTAATCGCTGTAACACACAAGCCAGCAGATTCTACTCTGAACGTCCGACTGAAAGACCGACTTTGGAGCAATATGGGGGCATCGGGGGACAGCGTTCTTTCACGGTAGGGGCCCCAACAACAGTCCTTTAAAGAGGGACGGCACAAACAAACATGAGCCAAAGGCGCAGTTAACCATGCACGTGATCTACACAAACGTGAACCAGAGTGACACAACAACAGCAGCACGCTCTGTTGTGCAACTCAAACTCAATCCGTGAGCATTTGGTTGTTTTGCTTGCGCCTTATATCTGTAACAGACAAGCGAGAAGACGGAGTGTGGGATTCGTGTAGGAACGTCCATGTAACACGTGAAACGTAACACAGATTTGAGGATGAAGGTAAACATACTGAGTTGTTTCTTCCGCGGGAGTCTTCCAGTGTTTTATCAGTTGGCAAGACTCTGCCAGTATGCTCTGTAAAAAAAATAAGAAAACGGGGAGTGAGAAAACCAAAAATTACTCACGTCGTGCTGATTTCAATTTCCGGTCACGCATCGCCGACTTAATGATTAAGGTCATGCCAGAAAAAGGTGAGTTGAAGAATGAAAAAATGAACTATCGAAGAATTTCATCATTATTTGATGTAGATGGTTCGGGAAAAACAAGTAGGAAATGTTTTCGCGATGATGGGAGGTAGGAAAGCGCATACTTTTGCAGAGAAGTGAACCGACCTATTGGACATGACCTCGTTATCTGCTCAACCCTGACGGACTTTAGCAGACCGCGTAAATTGGCCGAACTATACGGGATTTTAAGTGTCTGGAAGTGATGGAATGGATCCTCGCGTGAGATATATATTCGTGTGACATGTGGTTTTCTGGCAAAACCTTTCGTATAAAATTAACAACTTCGTGTTAAATCACAAAATATATAACAAACGCAACCAGTCGTCATCGTATAGTACGGAAGGAGATCGATTAAAACCTTGCTTTGGTATATGATTGCCGTGGAATTTTGATGTCTAATTTTTCAGCACGACCGATATATGAAGTGAAGAGAATGGTTGACAACACAGAAAGATTGCCAGGTGGTCTATTAAGAGGGGAAGGAACACAAATTTGGACGTGAGATGAAATCTGAGCCGAGTCTTTCAACTCTGATTCAGTAGATCACAAATTAATTGAGACATTTCTTGATGCATTATTATTTCACACCGTTGCAACCCAGAAGAACTCTAACACACTCTGTTTTTAGTGATAGCATTTTTTGTGATCAGAAATCCACTGTGTATTGAAATGGACGAGCCGGTTGGACTTGGGTGATTTGAGTCGTTTGACTCAAAACCCTGTAGACATAGCTGAACTCGTTGGCTAAATACAACTTTTATTTGACGTTTTATGTCGGCTACTATAAATAGTGCAGGAAGGTATCCTCTCTTGAAAACCAAATTCTCCAATACCACTTCATTCCCCTTGTTGAGCGGGTGGAGGGAGCTTGCTAATTTTTGATGGGCCCAAACGTAAGGTACCAGGGTATTATCACACCACCTGTCCTTTCGCGTTACATCTGTACGCCTTCCAGCTGCTGGACCCGGAAAGCATCTGAGCTTCATTATAACCATGTATGCAGACACCGGACTATAATGGGAACCATTGGACTGGAGAGCTAATTGTAGACTGAATTGATTGACAAGAATCCTAAGGGTCATATAGACAATCCTCTTCATACCAATATATTTGGTCGCATGGAAGCGAACGTCGGGTTTGTGTTTCCTACTGCGTTCAAGAATTTCCCAAACCAAATTCCATCTATCGGATATCAGCGCCTTGATAATCCATTGGAATTTACAAGGCTTGACCGCCTTGCACAATTTTCCTTGAAGTGGGACTCATTCCAATGTGTTGTACTTTAGACAGCCACGTGCACACAAACCGTAGCCTACTGAGGAAGCTATATACCACTGACGTCTGAAAGATTAATCTAACAATATCGCACTAACAGGGCGAGCTTCTACGTTGGCAAACCGTTCTACAGCGGCATGTTTTGATTGAAACGTCCTTCCGCAAAGCAAAACTAAAGCATCAGGCATGTTATTACTCAAGCGGGATGTGGGCAGGCGCACTTGCGTACTCCGGTGGCTCTAGTCCGTTGACTTAATGGGGTGTTCACGTACTTCTTGGGTGATATCTGAGTTTTCATTCCGGCCCATTCACTGAAGTCAAATAGTATACCGCTTCAGGCGATTGTTTGTAAACAGTCGTTAATCGAATCGGTGGATTGCAATGCCCTCATTCGAAGCGCGCTCCTGAGTTAGATCACATCGGGCGGACCACGGTACAAAAGCTTTTACAGAGCACTTCTGCTCTGTAAGTGACTCCATATTACTGGGAAGAACCCTGAGATCATCGGGGTAAAGGAATCAGATGTTTTCTTTATACATTCCTCAAGTCCATCGGCCTTAAGTAAAGCCTCTGCAAACCAGTCAAGGGTGGCACCATTCAGTTTCAAAAGCATTGGCTACGGACAGAAAGGAAACTATACAAAGTCCTCTGTGATACTCGGAATTAGGGACTTCGAATAGACCTTGAAGTCGCACTTGAATTGAAACCTCCCACGCAAGTAATAAACAGAAGACATGGTACTGATAGCAGCAAGCGGTTGTTATTCATGAGTTGAAAAGCCGAATCTATGGATGTACAACAGTATTCGGGACATCACGCTCTGTCACTGGCTGATCGTATTGGCACGTGCGAAGTCACAAACTTTATGTTAATTAGTGCAATACGGAACAAAAAATTCAGTTTATACCGGAAGTCACAACGCTGAGGCCGTTCGTCCAATCCTGATGTTGTACCATAAACGCGACACTTGGATTGGTCGCTTGTCAAATTTTCTGTTGTATCGGGACGTCATCTAAAAGTGAATTTCACACTCTGAAAAGAACGTTGAGCTGATGGAATTTGGGCACAGGTTGGAAATGGCCTAGGCCCACGGGCTTTGAGGGTTGCCGTAAAAGGGGCGAATAAGGAGACTTGGACTATTCCCTAGGAGGATCGGAAGGCTTGCGGTGAAATTATAGAAACGCGTAGGATGGTAGCAGCAGCTCAAGAACATTGATGAGCTATTCAGTGTAATGGGAGAACGGCAAAACTGTAGAAGGAAGTGACCTGACGATTATGAAGTCTGGATTCAAAACAGAACTTGGACAGGATTTTTCGTCAGACTGGTACTTTCGTGAAACAGATTGATCACGGTTGTGTTAAGCTCAACAACACCGGATCAATTAAAAAGAAATTAGCTCGGTGCAGAGAGACCACTTTTTCCGACTTATTGTGGAAGAACCCGACCAAAAACTACACTCTGCGCACACACACTTTCTTTTCCCAACCAGTAAACTCTCGTCGTTGAATGATCGGCTGTTCTCCGCAGGCTACATTTTCTTCTTTTCTTCCCTTCACCGTCCATTTCCTGTTAAATCCCCGGAATGATTGAATTATCCTTATCCACTCTGCGGTATAAAAGGAATGGACGGAGGTTGTCGTCTGATATACCGCGTTAGCTGAACACCTGCGACGGGAGATTTTGCTCTTCTGGTTACATGGACTAAGCTGCCTCAGTACACCATGGGAGCCATATAGATTGGGTGCGATACAGAAAATTATGCGGACACGGAAAAGGTAGTGACAGGCCTAATTAATTAATCACTGGTGATTTCTCGCTATTCCAGGACAACTACCGTAACCAGAGCCTCAGGCTTATTTTCGGGTCGACCTTTGCCTGTGGAAAGGCACGAGAAAGGTCTCCACACATTTTCCCTCTCAGATTGAATACACATTTGAGTTTGAAACCAACACAGAGTAAAGCGTGCCAAATCAACAATTCCTACCGACCTCGTTACCTTCTTGGATGATCAGTAAATGTGCATTAAAATCTTTTACAGAATTTGATAGTGAAATTCTTCTCAATTCGCCGCTCATTGAAACATCGACGCAGCAGTCTATCTCGCCAGGAACCAATTCAAACGTTGATTTGAAGTGCTTATCAGGATTGAGCAAAATGTCTCAATGTTACATCCGCCGTTATTCGCAAGGTTCTTTGTTCTCTATTGAACTAAACAGCATACAGCTTGTAGTATTGAATACGTAATTGAGATCAGCCAATTATAGACACTGATTTGGTTGACACTGATGTACATCTGTTAGCGTGGGTTCCGGTCTCATGACTGGCAACTGCCGCCACCAGTTCAAAGCTCCATTTCCATCGATCACGCTGGAGTTTCCACTTCACGTAAAGCTTCGCCGGCTATTCGGAGTCTTTAATTCTGAGCGTTACCGTTTTCTCATTCCAACATCAAACATCAAAATTTTTGATGAGGAGCGCTCTGGCCACGCTTCTACGACACAACCAGCAATACTGACAACATTCCATGTAACAAAATTAGCCCCAAATTCATGTGCTTAGCGTTTGTTATAACGACGTTCAACAACTTCATTGATCTGACTGTAGATCTCGACTGCTGCGCGAGTTCTGTAACCCCGCAAGTTGCAACTGGAAACGCTGTTGCGTCTCCGGTTCAGGTAAACGTGTTTATTTCTAAAAATACATTCCCTCTACGTCTCCCTGTGTCAACCAGAGAAATTTCTTTTCTGTTATCAGGAGTAATTAGAAATTCCAACAGTTAATCCAAAGCACCTGAAAAAGGCTCAAACTCAACAGTAAGATCTGCAAAGTGCTTACCAGGAAACAGTAGTTCAGATTTGCAATGAAGAAGCAAACCGAAATTAATTCATAAGCATCATGAATCTGATTCTAAGAACCACATTCTATGAAACCGCTTTGCAGGTAAAATTGCACATTTTGTCCCCCACTGCTTCCAAGTCAGCCTACTACTATACTAGGGGTCATTATTATCATCCATTATCCAATAGCTCCACAGTAACTCACTCTCTTGCCGAAAGTATGAGCGCTACTAGGAATGAAATTCCAAATATGTATACCCCAGCAACAACGTCGTCACCTGACCATGTCAACGTTTTTCAGCGACATTATGGTCCCAATTACATCAAAACGCGTCGGCTGGCATGTACAAGGTAAAATCCTTACCGTAAAAGAGACTGACAGACTTAAAATGCTTAAGTCGAGGTGCGGAAGAACACCAGATTTTTCCCCGGTGATTCAAATGAGCAAAATGTTTGAACACGTAGAACGTCAGACGCAAATCCGTCATATAAACAGAGAGAAACTTGCGCTCCGTAGTGAGCAGAGATGCACGAAACCAGTGCAGCTGAAGGGACGGAGAAATTCCATGAAAGACCCTGCTATAAGAATTATTACTCTCAAAGACAAAACGGTTGTCGATGACCCCCTAGCGATGTGCGAAATCTTTAACTCACATTTCGCTGCCTCGTCTAGTGTAGAAAGCACCTCATTACTTGTTTATATCCCGTCGACGACGGATAATGTTTTGAGTAATGTTCTAATTGATGTTCGAAGTATACGTTTACAGTTAGCTATCTTCAAGTCCTCAACCCATCCTAGATCAGATGGTATCCTACCATAGTCATCAGGCAAGCAGGCGAGGATATAACCATCCTCTTACTTAATTTGTTCAACCTATCTCTTTTATCCAGCACCTTCCATCCTCAGTGGAAAACCTCAATGATTATGCCTCGTCACAAGAGTGGTTCAAGGCAGGGAATTAGTAACTATCCTCCAGTCAACAACACGTCAATCTGCTCGAGAATGCTTGAAAGGATAGTGAAGGTGCACGTAGCCGAGTTCTTGAGGAAGCAAAATCTTATAAACCCTTCAGAGCACGGTTTGCATAGTTAGTGCTCTTGTATGATATGTCAGCTAGAATTCTTAAACCATATATCGACGTTCACCGACGCAGGGAATGCGACAGTTATCACGCTCCCAGACACGCGAAAGGCTTATGATCGTGTGCCTCATAAACACCTCTAGATGAGAATAGCATCTTTTGGCATAAAAATCCCTTGCAAAGCTGACTACCGTCACACCATGAAGGCCGCACTCAAACGGCCAGAGATAGGAGAGCACTGCTTGACACCAAACCCAGTGACTAGTGGGGTGGTCCAAGGAAGCGTTTTACCCGATTTTGCGGCTAATTGTGTGTACTCCCTCACTTGTTCCTGTGTAACTAGTTACGTGGGTCGCGCGTATCCGTGATTGTCACCCAACATGGATTGATAGCGCAGTCACTAGGACGATCGCCAGTGCAACTGAAGCAAATCTCGTTGATATAAATCACACTGTCAACCTGGCCTCCTCCACTCGTCCGATTTACCAAGTCAACGGCATGCACTCAAAGGCTGTCAGATGTCAAAGTTCGGTCACGCCTGAAGCCACAAGAATTCGACTGAATAACCCACCCTTGTGCGAACAGAAGCGCTTGGTTCAGGCGTTGAAGTTGTCACGGCCAACCACCCACACCATGACTGATAAAAACGACATGGTTCCAGATACGTAGTAATTGTGTCTCCGTGTGTGTCTATGACGTATCTGACTTCACTTGCACTTGTTATTTGTTTTCGTTCGCTTTGTCCTGACCACTCTGGTTCATATAAATGTTATGTATTTGGCCTGCTGATGAATAAACGAAAACGAGCTTGTTCGCCACACGATTTTTTAGAAGAAACTTCCATTTTCACACAAGGCATGTGATGTGCATGTTTCCTCGATTTCACTTCAACTTTGGCAAAAAATGCTTAGTAGTTACATCAATTTGTACGTTGCAAAGTGATCCCCGATCTAATAGTCAAGGCCACGTCGAAAAGAAGTGATTTGAGGTTGGCATAAATGGGAACTCGAAAGATTTCACCATTATTTAATGCAACTGGTGTTCATGAAATGACGTGGAAAACATTGCCCGGCTGAGAAGGGACAGGAAAGCTCGGACCCTTGCAGAATCACGAACGGACATCCAAACAGGATTTCGCTACTCGCCCGAAATCAGCGGGTTTTATCGAACATCATCAATCGTCCATCTGGTAAGGAATTTCGCGTTCAGAATGTTTGGAATATTTTCCCTCCCTAGAGGTATTTGTGGAACCAAGGGTAAGGTGCCTAATCGCATGATAAGCGGATGAATTCAGAATGAACGTACGAACTATGCCGAACACTGGAATCCAATGTGTTGGCAAAACGTCTATGTAAAGTTGAAACCTTGTGTTCGTTAATGCAGGTTATGGCATCTGTTATCAAGTAGCGTGGGGAGAGGTCGACTACTAGCCTCTTCCAGTACACGATTACCATCGAGTTTTGATATCGGTCTGTTTTATCCGGCCGACATATGGGTTGAAATGGATGCCTAACAATGCAGAAAGATTAAGTGGTGAACTAGGAGGGTTTAAGGTAGGGAAGGTAACACGAAGGGTAACGCGAGCTTTTTATACAAAAGTGAGAAACACACGTTAGTTGTATTATTTCTGTTGTCATCCCCATCCGCTTCAGCGCGCACCGCCTTTGCACATTGACCAAGAACCATGTAAAGATGGCTATCATTAGGCATGATATACGTGCGTGCCAGGATTGTCGGATTGTCACGAACATACGTGTACACATGTATACCTGTGCGCGTTCTTTACAAGAATACTCTTGTTCACGTGCGAGTTTTAGGAGAGGATCAAGTATAAAGACTATTCTGCTAGAGTCATCAGTAAGATTGAAAATGTTGACCATCATCTCTATTGGTGAAATCGATACCATGGGCGAACTCGGAGGATGCGCAGCATGATAATACGTGGTGTGGAGGGTTTTTGCCCAGAAGTTTTCAGGTCCATTCTTCAAAGATATCGCCCTCAGGCCAGGAGAGTTTGGAAATGGACATGAAGTTTGTTAGTCGGAAACGCTTGTAGACGCTGTGGAAATTGATTCGTATTCTTACTGGCTCTGATTGCATATAAGAGGTTGTTCCAAATGTAGGAATGTCACCAGAGAAAAAGCTGAACGCGGTTTTTCTGAACTTTGAAAGCTGTCAAAGTGAACCCCTGAGTAAACTTCTGAGGCTGAACTTTGCGCCCCGTTGCGATCGGGGTGCGAAATTAACGGTGAACCTATTGCCATAACTGAGTTATACGTGGGCACAAGGTCTAGCTTGAGCCATTGTACCCCCGGGAATTAGGTGCAAACGTCTGTCGACTTTCTCCAGAGCTAGGAGAAGATAAATAACCCGATGAACCCTTTGTGAATGCACGTTCGAGACCTTTCGCAGCCAAACTATCAGAATTGCGCATGTGGCTATACATGAACGTGCAGCATCTAAATTGGAAACGCGGCTACACTGTATAAAGATACGGTCGGGCAACAGGAAGGAAGAACGTATGTTTAGTGTAGCCTATCGTTCGTGTAATTTCGGCTGCCAGCAAAGATCTGTGCCCGGCGGGACTGAATATGACCGGATTACGTATAACCAGGTGGCGTGCTAGGACGGCAATTAATATACTGAGATTCCCAGATTTATAGAGCCCCTTGACACTATGACTTAAATGACATGAAGTCCTCCATATATGATCTATACAAGAATTGAGATGGCCCGGAGGTAAAGTGCAGATAAGTTTGATTTCATCAGCAAACAGAAATAACCTACCATGCCTAATAATTTTGAGTATACAGTTTGCGTGCATGAGAAAGAGCAGCGTGGCCAGGACGCTTCCTCGAGTCATCCCACTGATGAATGGTCTGGACTTTGTGCAGTTGTCTTCCGTCTTGGCAGTTTCTGTGTGACCCTTGAAGTATGAGGCAAACCAGCCAGGCAACGGACCGCATACCCCGAAAGATGCCACTTTGAACCAATAGCGCTTATGAGACACACAAGCAAAGGCGTTCGCCTGCTCAAGTTTTCGATGATGATTGCGTCTCCAGAGTCATACGGTTTTGCAGCGTGTTTGAGTAATTGCATCTGAGAGGGTATGTAAGAGCATTATTATAATATTCTCTGCTATAAGTTGTCGGTGGGATTTTCTAGAGATATGAGTTCAACCGGGCAAATTCTTAGATACCTTTCATAACCCCAGAACAGACTGAGTTATGATTGACTTGGCTACTTGCAGACGTCTCATCTCTGGCCACTTTCATGGCGAGGGCTGAGTATGAGATTCTCCCAGTAGACTTGAAAGAAGCCAGATGATAGGTAAAGTGTATAAGGACTGAGGGAAAGAAGGGTACTGTTTTCCCGTGCATGATTCAGAGCAACAGGGTGGATGCTGTCGGGAATGAGATGAGGAGAAGGTTTGATAACAGCTAACTCTGAATGTACTTCTACATTGTCAATAGGAACATGGTTTAGGAAAGCGCTTTTGTTTACTAAGAGGTGTAAGGGCGTCACTTTACCTTGAGTGCCAAAATAAGGTGCATAACATGCTTTACAATTTCAGCAGATTGTAACAGGAACATCATTGGCAGTTTTGTCCCGTGGGATTACAACTGAGATAAAAGGATCATTCTAAAATCTGCTGCGTTCTACCCGTCACATCCACCCCGTGCTGTTTTCTTCGCTGGTTGACGCAGTTCTTCTCTCTTTCTCAAGTGGATTACTTCAGTTTTGTGTCCTTTAGCGTTTAGATAACGTGACTAACTTTGTTTTTCATTGCTGTGATTTAAGACTTTTGAGCTTAACTTGGTCCTTCGGAATGAAAACTCCGCCTTCATGTATATTTCTCAACACATGTGCGAGAAGCGTGTTGCGATATGAGTTATCATTGCAGATAGTTACAGGCGGTACGAAACGACGAAAAATTATATGGCACTTTGAAGGTGGTATCTGCTACCAAAAAGGACATGATCGGTGAGAAAATGATTATAGTTTACAAAACTTTGGCGTACACAGCGGTGAAAAGTATAGTTCACTTCTTCTACAAATCCAGTCCGAAAGCCGTAATGTCATACAACTTTGCCTCTTACAAGGTTGTATATGAGTCGCTATTTCAAATAGATTATGGTTACTCAGCGTAGTACGTCTAAATTCGTCTCCAGGTTGTTTAGCCTTTACTTTATATACTTAACGTTGAAAGCGTGTAGAAGTGAGTCGGCTTTGGCGGGAGAAGAAGATAAATTCCGAAATTTAACGGAGAATTGGAAAGACTGCAGAGAACTTCGCGGATTGCTGGAAACGGTCGAAAAGTTCAAAATTTGGCCAGTAGACCGGTCAAGACAGTGTGTTATGCGCTCACTGTAGCGTTCCGTACATTATTTTCTACTTCATATTTTATTGTTATTCATGCCTTTTCATCTTCTCCAACCTCACATGTACATATGGTGTTTGCAGGAGGTTAATCGATCCACAGTGTAATCAATAATTTTCAAAAATTACACTTCCGAGTTCGCGAGTTCTGCTTTCTGTTCGCGTTCAGGGTCGGTGGCGTACAAATCTTTGGAAGAGTTAGGATTCAGCAGAATCAACCGTTTAGTTCGACAAATTAATTTATTTATCTGTCGGTCGTGACATCGAGACTATCTGGGGGACACAAGACAAGTAGTATCAGTGAGAGTCCCCATATGGTGTAGTGGAACACCAAACCAACGTGCCTCCACCAACTATTGTGAATTATTTGTTTAATTTTCATCAGATTTCGCCTTCTTATTCACACCTGAGTTTCCATATACTGCTCAGATCCACTACATCACTGGTCACAAAAAGACTCTCTTGCGCAAAGGAATGTTTATGGGATTTGGATAACGAACACAATTTCACATGTTAGATTCGTACGCCATATTTTTGAAAAAGCCTTATGCACTATTAATATTTTCGCTTCGGTTAATGTATCATGAATGTCAGTCGTTATGTGATTTTCGGATTTACCGATGCAACCGAGGTGGTCGGTATTGTGTGCTGTTTTGATCCGGCGGGCTATGCTGACTAGGACTCTAGTCCTTCCAGGTGCAACCTCTTCAGACAGACCAAAGGGGAGCAGTCAGACGAAAAGCAGTTACACTCATAGGATTGTATGTCGCACTACTGACCGCGTAGAACGATCCTATGGGCATACAGCAGAACTATTTTTATAGTTGCGGCACTGCTGTCTTCCGTATCAGGAAGAAGGGGGTTAGAAGATATACCCTCAATCAAAGAGCACTCCGATCGCCCAACGGTTGACCGTGACCGTCGGCGTATTATCCAATACAGTCGAAAAACATCAGATATCTCTCAAAAGCCCGATGTAGCTTCGAATACATCCGCAGCGCGCAGCAATGTTCAGAACCAGACATTATTGTCTTATTCACTGCGTCCTCGGGCTAGGCAATCCCCTCACTGTCAAGTGAGTCAGACTCTTGAGTCATTGGCTCCGAGTAGGGTCCCCCAAGAAAACCCTATATCCTGTTGTCTCGCAGGTCAGACTTTTGAGTCAGAGGCTCGGGGTGGGGTCCCTCAAGTCAACCCCCTTCCGCGGCATAAACGACCGGGAAGTATCAGAAGTTATCGTTCTCTCAACAGTGACATTACTAACCG
>QNGE01001174.1:120130-131965 GCA_008508345.1 Paragonimus westermani
GACCATCGTTGTCTCCGCCACTTGGCCCACATTAAGTGGGCTGATCGTGTGAGCAATGCGGCAGTTCGCCGGCGCGTATTCCGGAACGTTCGGGATGCGCGATCAATTGGTCAACTAATTACGTTGCACAGCTTGCGATGGTTGGGGCACGTGCTCCGTATGCCAGCTGAGCATTTACCGTACCGGGCATTACATACTGAGGCCACCAACAGTTGGGTAAAACCGCGTGGTGGTCCAGCAACAACGTGGTCACGAAATATGAAGACCTTGACTGCTCCACTGAGCAAAGTGGGCAGGCATCTCTTGCTTGGATGGGGTCCTCGTGATCACTCAAACCGCTGATTAGATACGCTATCCGAGGTGGCGGTGTGTCGCAGTCAATGACGTACCTGTATCCATACCATTTCTAGTTCTTCTATTTAGTCTTCTTCAATCTTTTTTGTCCTTCGTAGTACTCTTTCCTTTTAGGATATTCCACGTCACTGTTGAGGTGAGCGGCGGCTTGAGCCACAGTACCTTTGGTCAGGCTCATGGCTGTTATGATGATGATGATGAGGCAACCGAAACAGGATCGACGATTCAGAAAGCTTCATGAAGTGTGCATGTTTTAAATATATCTCTTATAAGGTCATTCCAATGGATTTGCTGAAAACGCCACTTTTGCATTACTTAACAGCCTGGGTAACGCTTGAACAGAAACAAACACATGAGTGAAACGGCTTTGACTTTGAAACGGCTTTTTGAGTATGCAGTTGATCCTTGCGACGTTTTGATTGTTTTACTGCAAGAGGTCCATGCAAAATTTGATGTATTCATTAAATAATTTGGTGGCAGTACTAGGATCAAGGGTCAGAGGTGTGTTCCATTCCAGAGGCTTAACCAATACGTTGAACATTATCCAGCCGAAGAATTTAACTCGGCAAAGTTTCCACGGCTTTTGTGGCAGGGGTGAGGTTGACCACATTTTGATCACCTTCTGGAACTTGTGTCAGGATGGACAAAACAGTATAGGAAAAAATTATATCTAAAGTGTGGTCTTATCTAGTAGGTACTGAGGCATGTTAGCTCCATCCATTTATTTATATACATGCGGGCATCTCAGCTACGTTGGCAGAAGCTGCGAAAGAGATTCAAGAAAGCTTGTGCCTTATAAAATCCCTGTCAATTTGTTTATACTGCAAAGGCAAGACTGATATATACTGAAGCCAGTAAACAAGGCTGGCCCTACTGTTACAGATGGCGCGAGGTTGTCTGTGGGCACATCCTAACAGCAACTCGCAGCAGTCAGTTAAAAGTGGATAACAGGGTATAACCAATCATGTCGAGACAATGCTCATCAAGTGTGACTGCGGAATATTGCTCCTTCAGGTTAACTGAAACTCTCCACTAATTCCGGTAATGCGATTTTTACAAAACATGTGACAACCTATAACATTTGGCCGTCTCTCTGAATCCTAGGAATTACAGCAAGCTTCAATGGCTATAATAATACGGGGGCTGTATATGATTATAAAAGACCTTAAAGGTACATTTTGTTGAATAATGAGAGTATATTCAAAAAAGATAAACTTAGTGACTTTTTCCTTTTCACCGTTCGTTTTGTGCCTTCGAAAAAATCTGAAACAAGGGTCTTCTTGTTTCAAATACTCTGCTGACGTCGCTTAGTAGAATACATTTATTATGTGTTCAGCAGTGACTGATCTCAAGAAAGTATACTCCAGTGACTAAAAGAGCAGGGTCAGGTAAGCTTACAATCAGAGATGCTCCTCTGGTGGTTGGTTTTTGGCTCCAGTGGGGAAGGTTTAAATCCGAGACACTGGTGTGTCTTTAGTAATACGCAGGCAGAGTCTTAAATTGTTACTCGTTTTCCGCGCAGGTGGGCTGAAATCTAGACGTCCCTTTGGATTCAAAAAGAGCATAACTGTTTAAGCACTCTAGCTTGCCGGTTAATTCCTTGACAGATATTGTCCTTTCGCTATGGAGGCTATTATAACTGCCGAGATCCACAGCTGGACCACACAAATCAACCACTTTGTCCTCTGCTTTCTTGCCCTGACACCTTGATGTTGTGCGACAAGTTGAAAACAACATGGTTGCCTGGATCCAATGCAACTCCCTTGTAAATCGTGGTACTCCGGTTTGATGCACCTGGCATCAGACCCTGTGCACGCATTTTCTTGTCACATCCCCAACGAGCACCCACTAAATGTGACTAGACAGCACGAATTTATCTTCCAAATTCCGAGAAACATACCGTACATGAAAGACGACGTCAACATCGTAGCGGGTGCATTTTCTGGTCTAGACGTGGATCGCATCCATTTATCTTAATCCTCAGATATAACCGAGTTGGCTAAGTTACAACACAAGAGTAGTACGCCAAAGTACCTGGAATCACTGCTGAACCTATCCCCTACTACTCTGTCAGAAAATAATAATCGGGTTTTATGCGACCAGTTCACAAAACATCCTCATTTCTGTTCCGATACCTGTCAAGCGTCGAATGTTCAAGCAGTTTTACTTTACATCTCACCCAGGTGAACGAGTTGCTGCCAACCCCTTGTCACCTGTTTTGTATGGTTAGTGCTCAGTGAATACCTACGAATATGGACCGGACAACGCGTCCTTCGCCAGCGTGACAAGGTTCTCAGGTGCGCCGTCGCGAATCACGGCATGATTCCAACCCCCGACGCACTTTTAAGTCATGCGCATATGAAGACTGTAGGCAAATTGCCCCTTCAGTTGGGCTCACGTATAGTCCGGTTGCGGCCATCAGGTTTACCCGTTAACCTATGGTCATACCTAGTGAGGATACTTCAATCAAACCAGTGGCCAAATTATTTGCCGAACGTTGGGTCACAAACCTTGGTATCCTTTTGACCATAACGGTGAATCATGGTGTCCACCTACAATCTAGTCCTTTCCGTGAACTGGCGGAAGTTATGGGTTGTGTTCACGTACGCACCACAAAATGCCATTCTTGTTCACTTGGGGGTGAAACGCTTTCCTTACCTGCTAAGATCGCCGTTATCATTCTAGGATGGATCAACGAAGCGCAGTAAATTACTTCCGCCAGTATTACTCGGCTTGAGGAAGGCGTTAGCAGTACTGCAGCAGGACTGGTCTGCGGAGCCGTTCCTCCTTGGCAACTCTTTGCTACTTGCTGCTACGGCAAACCTTTCCGCCAACCGTGTTAAGAGACATCGGAGAGGCATGGCCGACGTTGATCATACACTAACAATAAACATCACTGTCGAGAACAAAAATGCCGGAGTTAAATATCTGACCTTCCGTCTTTGTACGTTTTGACGTGTCGTGGTAGAAACAGTAACCGGTTTATGATGGCCTGTACAGGGCATCCCGCCGAGATGACACATTTTATAGTTGGCATGTATGGTAAGCGTGATTTCGTTTCTACCGATTGCCTCAAACTCACGCTTGCCAACCAGAGCGTTCCTATCCCACAGCCTTAACACCCCCATCGGAACATCGTGTCTGACAGCTCGAAACGAGTCAGCCTTGACGTTACTCCTGTACCTTTCATCAGTACACGTACAGGCAGGCGGGTACAGCCTTCTAAACATCTGGCTAACCCTGAGGTGTAAATTCATTATTATCGTTGCTTCATCGTTAAAGTAAATATAACATATTTAGACGGGTTCGCCGAGGATAGTATAATAATTTGTTGAGGGATGTTAATCATTGATATCCGGTAAGTCAAGCTCGTGGAGTTCAATTACTCAGTACCGGTTGTGAACAGTTTTGGGATAACTGGTCCTCTCGCATAAAAGATCGATTAACGCTATTGGTGTGTGGCCATGGAGAGTTCAATGTTCCGGTAAGATGTTTCTGTCAGCATAGCGAGGATGAGTGCAAAGGGAGTGCGACCACTTCTGCGATGACCAAACAACGGCATTTGACCCACTTTGACCGCGTTCTGCAGACGTGATGGATCGGCATGAACGAAGCGGCTGCGTTGGCCAGATGGTTCCATTAGACCAGGTCTGCAGCGACTGCTGATGAACGGGTCTTCATCATTCATGGAGCTAACCACGACGAATGGCACTCTAGGAGGCGATCGAATAATCTTTCTGTCATGTGGCCTATGTAGCTTGTTTCACAGGAACAAGCGAAATGATAAATACAAAAGATGCAGAGTTTACAGGTAATATACCTTTCAGACGGAGAGGCGGAACCGATATGAAGGTTAATCGAACATGCAACTAAGCAGCGATGTACGTTTTATTCAGTGTTACACTGAGTTTCTTGCTCATATTTCCGATATTGCGATCTCCCTTGAATGGTCTGCGGTTTTCAGTATAGTCCCCTTTATGCTGTTTATCATGTGCTTGAAAAATGCCGTTGCGGGCAGCCATTTTCAAGAAGTACAGGTATAATCTGTCAGACACTGGACTTAACTCCTCTTCGGTTTCAAAGGCACAAAGCCATTAAAATTGGTAGATTGTCCTCACCAGATTGCCCTGAGATATGCTTCACGTGGTATTGTGGCATCAACACAGGGTGACATAAACACTTCTATAAGCGCTACACCCACGGATGACTCGGGTTCCAGAGCGAAGTAGACATTTCTGTGGGCACTGCTGAAGTGTATCAACATTTCACTCAGACATTTAAATAAGTCTGCTATGCAGGTTATACCGTCTACTTAAAGACCATAAAGAGAGTGACTAAATATGGTCTGCCAGTGAGCTATTTTCAAAATTTTTCATAATATTATCGACCAGTATTGGGCTCAACGGTGGCCCGATTGCTACTGCATTATTTGGGCTGCATAAATTATCAAAAACCTGAACAGAATGTTGTATGTGCAGCGATGCAAAAGCCGCTTTAGCTCATCAACTGGCTTCTTCACGCTTACCTTACTGTTGTCTACATAACAGTCGAAAAACCAATTCTGACGGTTGGTCGAGTATTCTTAAAGAAGGACGTGACGTTACCCGGAAATAAACGCAGTCCCTTGTGTTCAGCTGCTTTACCGTCCTGATAAGTTCAAAAGAATCTCCTGATTGGTTCTAGTAACCTGGCTAGCCATTTCGCCGTTGTGTGACACGGCGAACTGCGCACACTTAAAATTGTCCATAGCGACACTTCGTTTTTTTGCACCTTAGGTAACCCATAAAAACCTGGATTCACGGTGCCTGCTAATTTAATTCTGTTGAGCGTAGCTGAATCAGCCAGCCCTTGGGGTTCCACGCATCTCGATGTAAATTTCCTCTCGATGGACACCGTTTTATCCTCTCCAGCTTGCATACAAATGAAGTTGGTTTGATCTGTCGGTAGCGTATTCATTTCAGCCAAGTGATCGACCCTATGTAAAATGGCAATTCCGGCATCTTTGTCAGGTCCGGATATTACTGAAGCTTTATTTGGTCTTAGGGATCCCGTTGGGGCTGGGCGCTGCCAAGTGAGTGGGCTTTCAGATGTGGTATATCGCCTCAGATAATCATAACGTGACCGAACTAAGGTTGCTTCGAGCATCTCAGGATTAACGACTGATGGTGGTTGCAGATCGATCAGTTGGCCGTAAAGGTTCTCGGACTGACTTTTTGAGTCCAACAGCCTGAGTTAACTTCTAGTTTCTAATGATAAAACTTTATGAATATGTCTATTCATTGCCAAAGAGGAAAAATATTTAACGCACTGCTCCGAGCTTATCGGAAGTTCGGCCTCCGTTTTTGTCGGGTTGAGATGATTTTTCACTCTTACTGGTATTGTTCCTTGTCTCTCGGCTATGACCTGCCGTGTATAACTCACAAACTCGCCAGCCACGTAGGCAAACAATTCATTCAATATCTTGGCCGAAATGGACTGCTTGTTGCGCAAGTTGGACGCTTTACCCATCCATGTCCCTCTTTCGTTCACAGGTAGTCGTTGTATTTAATTCTAATCACTATTAGTGCGATAGAGCAGCATTATTACGGAAGTTCTGAGCGTTTGACATAGTGATTCAGAAAAACTGAAAACAAGCTTGTTTTATCAAACGTTTATTCTGGTGGTTGAACCGAGCGTTTTCACGGTAGTATATTGAACCAGAACTTTCTTCTGTTGTCCATGTTACGCGCTCTGGTTGGAGAATTCTACGATAGTCGTTGTTCATATCTGTCACTTAGTAAAATCTTATATGGTTACGTGGTTTCCGTGGCTCGAGTCTAAAGTATCGTTTTGTCGTTTAGTCTATCGCGTCCCGTAGGAATATATCTTGCTTTTTTTGATTAGGCTAACTACATCGGTTGATCCGGTGTAACACCCGCGTTCATTTCTGTGCCTTGTAACGAAGTTGTCGGAACAATATAAATAATGTAGTGGACTGTAATAATTGGCACACACTAGTTTTACGTTCGTATACTTATGGATGAACTGGTGCGATCTGCGCGTTCTCGTCGGCCTACAAATCGCGACAATGGTGATTATAACCAAAGTTGGTGTACAGCCTGAAGTACTGGCCCCACTTTTTCATCGCAGAATTATAGCGCCCAGATCTACGATTCTGTTCATTACCATATGAAACTGTAGAGAGCTACTGCTACCTACCTCCGTTAGCAAACCAATGATCGAGTGATCCGTCCACAAACAAACATCAAGTTCATGCCTAAGAAAAATTAGGAAGCTAAAATAACACGATAAATACCATGGCTTGTTCAGTTACAAGCAATATTGATCTCTGGTTGGTCAATTATGTCGGGTTATTTGCACATCTAGAAAAGTCTCCGACTTGTTATTCACTCTATTTTGGGGAGAGCCAATGGACTCGATGGGTTCAGTCGGGGATGGACGGAAGTAGGAAAGGGCAGCTCTTGATTGTTACGATTCTCCGACAGAGGAATTTCTGTGTCAATGGGACAGTTGCACATCGCAACTTTCTTTGATTATATCGGAGGGTCAGAGTGGAAACTGAGTAAACGCACATCTACTTTCACTACACAATGAAGCCTATAGCTGGGTGAATATTCATAACTGGGTACGTGCTATTAGACAAACGAAAAAACGCACATGACTGTGTGCTAGAGAGTTTTCTGAGGCACGAAATAAGTGCTAGAGTAGCGATACAGAAAAATTTTGTACGCAGCCACCGTCATAACACTCGGTATGTCCCGACAGGGGATTCCAGGATTCGCAGATCCCAACCAGGAAAAAAATATGCTTTAGCCCAAGTCTGCTGCACTGACTGTTCAGTTCCAAGGAATGCCCACAGAGTGAGCCGTTACTCACGGGAGTAAGCCGGGATCCACACGGATGGTTAGGGGTCCTCAGAATGATGCGCACCATTGCTAGGTAGCCTCTCGGTCTGCGGTATTGCAGGGGAGGAGACAATTATTTCATGAAGCCGCCCAGTGTAGGTTTTGCACTCAACCCACAAACTGCTTCCACCGTACGCCTCTGAACAGTTTCCAAAATGAGTTTATTCTTTTGTAATTTGGGAGACCGAACAGGAGTCCCTTGCTTGATATGACGACGTATAAAGCGGTTTCACGAGTTACTGAAACACGATTGCTTCAATTTCTTGAAAATCGCTTTGGAAGAGTTAATGCGCTGTCAGCTTTTTTGGCGCTTTCTTCAGTATTTGGAGAGCCTGAGAGGTTCTGTGACGCAACAGCTCCCAGGCCTTTTTCTCCTTCCCTAACTTGGAGCGGTGCTTTACTGGGGGATTAGGGGAAATTGTGTCTAAGTTCGACGTGCATAACTTTGCACCAGCTAATATTGAACTCAGTGAATTTTGTTTTGGGCCGTTTATAAACAGCGCCCATGTCAGCCAGTAGGGCACTCGCGTCAAAACTATTACGCACGATACGTTAAATTTCATTATCACTGGAGAAAAGTACCAAAGGAGAGGATACTTCAAATAGTAGGTCATTGACAAAGAAGTAGTGGTAGGCCCAGGATGGAGCCTGGTGGGGCTTCAATGGGTCTGACAGAATGTGTGGAAAGCGCACATGCACAAGGTAGGAGCAGTCCGGTGGGAAGGAATTGAGTCGACGGCAAAGGTTGCCCTTGACACCACAACGGTGGGGCTTGTCAAGAATGACAGAATGGCTTGCACTATCGGGGCCCGAAGCAAAGTCAAGGTGAACAGCATCCACCTCTTCTCTTGTGTCTGTAACGAAGGTCTGCTAGCAGCAAATTCGTAGTGCGTCAGCGGCCACAAAAAAGGCTGGACGAAAGGCGGAGAACAGTTGAGCGATACTTGCAAAGCTTGTTACGCTCCCTGCCTTTGAAGACGGGAGGGATATTCACCGGTTCGCAGATCCAGGGCAAAGTTCCAACAGCAATAGTCTGTAGACAGGTTGCTAGCAGGACAGCTAGCTGCGCAAACTTGTGAGTAAGGAATAAAATAGATATACCCTCTGGCCCCAGAGATGTGAGCTCAATCCCCCAAAGTTTCGTTAACATAGCATCCGCTTTGGTATCTACCGTGAAAATTCCCCTACAGAGAAGTTCGTCACACTGTAAAAATGGTGCCATAGAATTCAGGCAGGATCTTAGAATGTTCACCATCCGGGCCAATAAACCCTTGTGGGCTGGTTAACTGGAGCACACCGACTTTGGCTCTACGGGTTTTGAGTCAAATTTGTACGAGCTGTTGGGATCACTGACGGAGCGCTGGGTTTAACGTCACTAGAAATCTGGTCGATTTCCTCTTGAAAACTTGATTCCAAAGTCGCAGATAGCGACGATCATCATTTGGCTCCTTTGGCATTCTGAACCGAGCCGATGCTGGGCGTTTAACGCGGTTCATCATTAACGTAGCTGTTGTGGTTTCCTGCTAGTTGTGCAGTAGAATGGTGTTCAGCAATCCATGGCTTCACGAATAGTATCGGTGTAATGACCATCTACTCTCTCAACAGAAGACAATGAGTTACTATAATCCCACGGGACGTCTTCTAGGTATGCACTGTGCACATCCACTCCAATTCTTCAGAAGTTTCTCTTTGGAACGCTTGACTCGGAGGTGGGCTCAGCACTGCGAGTGAAGTCGAAGGTCGCTCAAGCCGAGTGGGGTGTTCACTATTAAGTCGCTTGACGTTAGCTCCCAACTATTTAAGTCATACTCTAGACGGAAAGGAGCTTGCATGTTTCCTGAGACCAAAAGCTATGCTGCTAGAGATGTTGTAAGCATGACATAGACAGGACCTTTGTACGAATAAGATAAAATTCAATTTGCCGCAGAACAATCGGTGATTTTTAAGACGTGAGTTTACTAGGAGGCGTATTTGAATAAGGAGAGTACTGCCTCGTTGCTTTCAGAGCAGGGGCAGCGAGACCAACGAATTACAGCAGCTAACAATCTGCCAGAGTTGTATAGTTCATGGGAGTACCAGAGGGATTCAGAAATGGCAGTGGGAATTGGGTGCAGCAAGAGGTTATCCCGGAGGGAGTCGCGGACACAGAGGACAGAGCCACTTACTCTACCCATTATTTTATCAATCTGATGGAGCGGCTAGTATGCTGTATCAATCTTGAAATCAAGTTGATCTGGTGAGAGCCGTGATTCATCCACCCCGGCAATAAAAAGTCATTCGTCAGGCAAGGCGTACGGAGTTCACTTAGTTTCTTGATCGGACCCTGGACATTAATATACGCACATTTGGTAGAACCGAGCTGTATATTTATTTGCTTGCTTGGGGACAGGAGTAGGCTTAATTTTCTTAAGGACGCTGGGCGCATTAGCAGGGAGGTTGTATCTCCTGGGGTTCGATGTCATCTGGGAGAGGATGGGGAGACCCGCGACTTTCCTGTAGCAGTATCTCTCGACACCCACGGTTATCAGTGGATATCACTGATCTGACAGATGTGCCTCTCTAAAGCTTCAACTAGCACTGCGCGACCGAGACTTACTCCTGGTGAGGATAATCCATCTTCCTTCCTCATCCGACGTCTCCGACGACAAAGTCCACTTAAACCCAGATAACTCCATAGAACAACAACGCTTCACTCACCTGCTTAGTACGGACGACTTTAAGGCCCCTAAGGTAAACTGGACATCAGTTTATCGTCAGGATTGTGGAAGCTTATTCGCAACTGCGTTACCAATGCAGACACGGTAGAGAGCGTCAACAAACCATGCCGTCGTCCTAACGCGGCGTTAATCTGATTAGATTCTCTCACTGATTGACCCAGTCATCATTACTGAGAACCACCTGAGAGACAAGGTGATCATCAAGCCGATCATCACTTACGCACAGAATATGTTGTCCTCTCGGTGACCGTTCCCATTAATTCACGGTGTATAAGCTTACGAGAAACTTGGAGGACCTCAGTGCGTTCAAATTGTTCGAAATGGATGCAGGCGGGAAGTCCGTGAAAACGCTACACTCGTTTCAGACAGGATCTCCCTCAGGGCCCGCGGGAACAAGAAATTCCTGTTTGTGAACATGCGATGACTAAGATAGACTGAACATTCAGCTGGTTGTTTGGGAGTGCTCGACAAGGAGATTTCATCTGACGCCCTAGCTGTAGTCGAGTTATTTAAGGAGTACTGCTCAACAGTCTATAATCTTGCACGGATGAATTGGCATCTCATTCTACCACTGCGAAACTACCGGAAACCACTCGCTACCGTTGGGTTTTCCGTGCTAGATGTTGAAGACCTTTTAGGTAAGTTCAACTGAAACAGCGCAGCGAGTTATGATAAGATCCATCCAGAAATTTTCAGGGACTCAGTTGCTAGTCTAGTAAAATCTCTTTATGAACTGTTCAAACACACGCTCCATACTGGAACTCTCCCTAGTGCATGGAAATAAGCGAAGGTCACGCCCACATTTAGGGCGAGAGAGTGACAGTATCTGGCTACTTATCGGCCATAAGCCTCACTATCATTCCGTGCAAGATAATGGGGAGCCTACTAAAGTGTGTCATTCTCAACCACTTGTTATCGAGCCATCTCTTTTTCTTCTACCCAGTATGACTTCTGTTCTAACTGGTCATGCATAACAAATATGCTTATCTTCATGGTTTGTCTGACGGAGGCCAAAAACGGTTATCTCCTCTCAGATGCTGTCTTATTTGACTTTGCCAAGGTGATTGTCAGTATCTAACACGGCCCCTCGAAATCTCGTGCACCAAACTCGATTTAAAGTTTTTGGTTTGCAGCCACCTAAACTTTCACGAATCCTTGAAGGTTTTATTCTCACACACTTTTCCTTCAGAGAAGATCTTGCTGAACAGTTCTTCATTATACAGAATGTTGTCAGCCGGCGAGCACGCAACAGAAGGCTCTTCAAGCTTCGTCCTCCGATCCTGTTTAGACAGCAGTTCTTTTGTTATAATGTTAATAATCACTGAAACAGTCTTTCTTTTGAGATCGTTAGAAGCGCATCTAGAGATTACTTTAAAGCATTGATTGATTTTCATCTGCCTAAAAACTCATTACGCACGTACCCTAGTAGCACACTGGAACACTCAGCCGTTCCCTGAGTGATCTTTGAGTGTTCCTTTTGGAACACTCACCAAACTTCCTTGTGTCCAGGTTTTGTGTATCATTTCGCATGTGTAAAGGGTGATAAAAATAAACAACACCTTTTTTGCTACTCAAAAACGTGTGAGCAGACCTACGCCACTTCTGTGAATTTTGTTTTATCGAACCACTTCACATTAATGGTGACCGCGCCAAAGGACGAATTTCAGCCATCTTGCTTAATTCGCTACGTGGGAAATGAGCACTAATGATTCGAAAAGGCCGAGGGGTTGTTCGCGTGCGAACGTTTATCGTTTGGCCAAACTAGCGCGGCAGGAGCGTTCTGGAGGCAACGTTAATACACCTACGGTTTTCGTTGCAGGGGAGGAACAACTGATTCCTCCAGTTTTGCAACACTTACA